>JANHGC010009668.1:2192-14333 GCA_027560395.1 Boaedon fuliginosus | reverse complement strand
CTCCAGTGGCCGAGATGCGCACAGCACCAACCAGGGCTGTAAAAAGAGGCAAGTAGAGGGGCGCTTTGCTCCTGCTCTGGAATACAGAGTGCTGCTGTCACCCTTCTCTTCTCAGGCCAGGCAAGGGGTGGTTGGGAGGGGAGAGCGAGGGGTGGGGCCAGTGGTGGGATCATTCGACAGGGAGCCCCAGGAGAGGGCCCAAAGAGCCACACGCTGCCGACCCCCAATCTAAGTTAATTCCAATGTTTTATTTTAATGTTTTAAATGTCAGGTTTAGTTGTTTTATTTTATCTCTTACGGTTGCTTAGCAGAAAAAATTGATGTAAATATATAAACAGAGAGTCCCAAAGTCTGATTCAATTTCCCTTGCCCCAAAACTGATGCAGTGTTTAACAGCTGTGCCCATGGGTGGAATGATTTGTATCCTTATAATAAAACGCTAAATATTTTTTAGATAAAATCAAAGTGTCTAAGGAAATGTGGGTCCAGACATTTGGCATCACTGAAAGGCGGATTGTAAATAGCTGGCTAATTTTATTAAATTACGTGCGTGATACGTTTGACAGATCTTTAAACAATGCATAGAATTTATGTAAGAAATGACAGGGTGGCCTCATAGAAGGGTCTTAGTAAAGCAGCTGGAATGTTAGCATTTAAGTTGCACCCTGACAAAAATTGCTTAATATCTGCTGAGTATCTACAGGAAGTCTCTCTGGGCTCAAAATGGAATCGGATGAAGATATTCCACTGTTACACGTTCCTATTGTTTTTACCGTAAAGTTTGTCTCTTAATCTGCATCCTTCGTCTTGGTTCCGAGGTATTACAAGAGCCAATGTTCTTGATTAAGAAAATGGAAAATAGTTAAGATCCATCATCATTTCCTCAGATGAAGTGGTTGCCTCCCTCGGCGGATTAGAAGCACTACGAAATGGCAGTAAAATGATTTATCTTATTCATTATTGTATTTTTATGCCAAGTCTGAGGAGCAGTGCCTTATCCGATTGTCTACATTATGAGCCAAGAGAAAGTAGTTTGGTTCTGAATTCTAGGCCCCTTAAGTTGAGTGCGTATCTGTGCAGGAGATGGAGATATAGAATAGGTTTATTGCCGAGAAACAACTCTAAATCATGAAAATAGATGATGCCATGAAATTTCATGATCCTCAAGGAAAATAAACCAATAACCTTCCAATAAGTTTCATTTTCACAGTAAACTGTACAATTCTAAACCTGCTGTAAAGGCGTAACTTGATCCATTTGTATTTCCTTAATGATCTATTGAATAACATGCCAAACTTTGTCCTCCAATTTCCTGTTGGGGTGCTTTAAACAGTGGCAATTCAGCCAGGTAAATGAAATAAAATTCATAGTGAAGGTCAGAATTATTGATGGAAATGTCAATCATCCAAAGTAGAGGTTTCCCTCTGTTTGGTCATGAACTGATATTACATTATTTTTGAATGGTACATTATGTGCTATTTAAGAAACATCAGATTTTCCAATTACCAGCAAGTATTCACCTTCTGGTTGACAGAAACTATGGCAGGTATATTCACAATTTATGTCAATCTTACTAACAGCAGTTAAGTTAAATATTGTACAACATTTGAAGCGGTAAAAGCACCTAAATATAGAGATGGGTGTAGAAAAATAGGGGGATAAACACTGCTTGTGAAATTGACTTATTTTCTTAAAGGTTAACCGAACTCAGATAAGGGCAAGTTTGTAGAAACAAATTATACGACTTTTAGAATGTTATGTTTTAAAATAGGAAACAGCGTGTGGATATTTTTTGTGTTAAAGTTCTTATTTTTCTTATCTTTTATTTCTATATCTACCAATTATATTTTTTAAAAAAGGAAAGGAAAACAAAACTATTATGTATGCAGGCATGATTCAAAGAAATTTTAAGCTTACCATGTTGATGAATGACTAAGAGAGCAGGTTATATTTTATCTAATTTCTTGCATCACACTTTTTTCTATCAGTCTTCAGTCTTATAACTTCTTCACTTGAGATACAGTTGGAACATGAACATCTGCAGATCCCTGTAGAGTTTGCTCATGTACAATTTCCAGGCTGCCTTCTCACTCGGGAAAATCCATATGGTAGCTGAGATCATCTCACCAACCTGTACCCAGGGATGGAGAATCAAAATACATTATTTTCCATCAAATTGATAAAACATGGTTGACATAAACTTCAGCTTAGCATTAATTTAGGCAGAATAGCCAGACAGCGTGAACAAATACTAGAGACTACACATTTCTGGACCTTCATACTGTAATTCCATAGCTGGATGGGATTTTTTTTCATGCTAAGAGCTGTGAATGGAACCTCATGATATTTAGCAGGAACCATTGCTTGGTAGAACACAGGATAAATTTTGGTGAAGCATGAGTGCATTTCTGAGTAGATATATGTAATAGAGGAAGATGCAGGAGAGTTTGGAAATAAATATAGTATATCGAAATTGATAGGTGTTTGCCAGTAGTATGACAGTTAACTTGTGCCTTTGCAGAGGACTGTAGTGGGTGGAAGATTAATAGCATAGGATATGGTAATTTTGGATTGTCTGGTAAATAGATAAGCTAGGCAACTCATGTCCAGTTGGGTCGTTCTTTCATAGATATTTCCTTACCTGTTAGGAATTGAATGAATATGCCTAACAAATTGCGTAGCAAAATATAATTATGTATAGTTGTGGATTATGTTGCTTTAAGAAAAGTTGCAGCAATGTTGCATCATGTTGCACCAGGCAGCTAATTAGAAGTTACAGTAAAAGCTGATTGGAGCAGAATGTCTGTAATAATGTATAAGAGCAGAATGAAATGTTAGATTAACTCTCTCTTGTTGTATTGGGATATCAGATTTGTGACTGCTTGAAGTGGTGGGAGGTTTGGGTTTTTTGCTGCTGTGTTGTTTGGCAACCTGAAGTGGACTGATACTGACCGTGAATGACCAGAATGGTAAGACGACAACTCTATACTGAGAATACTTGAAGAATATTTGGAATAACTGTGAATGACCTTGAACTGGATAATTGGACACTGTTTTACTGCAAAGTAAACGTTTTTAACACCACCAGTGTAATTGTCTGTTGCCTACCTTATTGCAACCAATCTCACAAACTTCTACTGAGCACCCTCTTAATTTGGGAGATACTCTCTAAAATCTAACATTACCTAAACAGAAAAAAATGATCACAGGTGGGCAAAAAAAGCAGTGGGAGTGGGAGATATTTCCAGCTTCTTTCAAGCTATCCCATTGAGGTTGCGTGCAGGAAGCTCGTAGGATGTGTTGGAAATCATGCCTTCCCCTTCCCCACATGATCCATGGAACTGTCTGCCACTTGTTGAGAGATAGGGAACAAAGGGAACTATGAACCATAAGGAAAACTGCCTCCCTGTTCCCCTTCCTGATGTTCCCGAAGACTCCCTTCCTCCCATGGAAGCGGAGGGGGGCTCATCTGTCTACCATTGTTGCCCACCCCCCAGCCAGCCCTTCCTCACCACCAGGTATCAAAGTTGCTACCTTGTCCTGTTTTTTCACTCTCCACCTCCATTAAGATATTTCATATTTCATTTTTTTAAAGCAGCCAATTGCCACTCATTGTTGGGGTTTGACACCAGCTGAATGGGTGCAGGGGCCAGAAGAAGGCAAGAAAGGGTTGGGATGTGGCCCTTCCATCTTCCCTTGTGCCATGCAACCTATGGGTTTCTGGAAAGTGTGATCCGAAGCTGCAATGGCCAGAACCTTCCCAAAATTTTAATCCTGGAATCGTAGGCCCTGTCATTCTGGAGATTAGTCCATTTGAGTTACCTTGGTTTAACAATTACTGCCCCGTATCTTCCAATTTTGCCTAACTGAAAGTTGCAAACAAACAGACATGAGAATTTTAACAATATATAGATATTGCAGGCAGAAATAAGGGGCTTTGGTACAGACCCAGTAAGGAAACAAAGAAATAGAAGGGAGGGAATTTGCCTCTAAGAGTAGGAAGGGAAGGCATGAAACATTGGGTTTTGGAAAGATCTAAAAGCTGTGGAGGTGTGGGCATGTGAGACAGGCACACACAACTACACCTACTGTAAGCATCGGACAGAAGAGAGATAAGAAGCACATGTAAAGGCTGGACTAGGGAAAAGAAAAGGGAATGGTTAGCATAATAAAAAAATCAGCCTAGGATTATAAAAAGAATAATAGAAACATTTCTAAGTTAAGGGGGGCACACCTACTGATAAATAAGTAAGAAAAGTAAGAAACACAAGGATGTTTTCTGTAAACACTGTGCTCAGCTGGCATCCCAGTCTCTATTGTTAACAAGGGAAGAAGAGAAGCTCAGAGTTGCAAGGATTTGAATGATAAGCTGGCACACCTGGCCAAGGTGGTTAGGGAGGATGACAAGTTTTGTGTCATCTTTGTGCCTAAATACAGCTCACAGTTCACATCCTCCCAGTTTCTAGCCTGGTGCATTAACCACTACACCAACCTGCATCTAATGACAGTGTTGAATATACAATAGTCAGTCTGGTGGCCTAGAGGTGGAGCTCTCACCTCACAATCAGGAGGCTGTGAGTTCGATCCTAGGTAGAGGCTCCTGCTTGGGCAGCAGGTTGGACTAGGTGACCTACAAGATCCCTTCCAACTCTGTTAATCTGTATCATATATAGAAGTAACAGAAAATCACAAGGAAGGCATAAATAAGATTGAAAACTCCTTGGATTCCATAAAGCAAAGGACCCCAACCCCTGAGCCATTGCCTAATGCTTTTGGAACTGGGCTGTGAAAGCTGTGTGTGAATGCTCGCACACCCACCACTGGCATGGAATCATCCCCTCCTCCCTTCCCCGGTCAACAAACCTGAAAAGATTGGGGACCACTGCCCTAAAGTTTATAAAGTGCTTAGTATTAAGTTTGATAAAGTAGAATGTTTACCTTCAGTGGTGTTTGCTGGTTATGGTTAAAAAAAAAGTGAAGGTGGAATACAGCAATAGTGTAGTATGCATAAAAAACAGATGGTACTTTGGTCACACCATCATGGCCACCATCTCCACTTTGGACCATATGCTCTGGACACTACTCTAAACATCTTGAAATTTCCTGTGGAAGGCATTTTAGAAATGTTAGAAGGTTGTGCAAATGCAAAAGTGGCAATGGATGTTTCTTCACAGAGGGTGGATTTACATGTAGTACTATATAAACCAGAACGCACTTGACGTCTTTGAAGATTAGCCATTGTGGCTCATAAAAATGTCCTTAAATTTATTCATTGTAAATGTACATTCTGTTCTCATTGGCTTACAGCTCTCTCCCAAAGTACAATTTAAATAAACTAATGATGTCAAAAGACAATAAATAAAGCAGTGATTTAAAAAGATGATTTATAAACAGTACATACTGTCGCACCCTCCCGGCGCGACACATTACTCGGGGGGTCCTCGACGCTGTACCTGGGTGTATCCGGATGCTGGTTCCCTATGGCGGATGTTGGTGAAGGGTTCACGGGACTGACGTAGCACCTCTCTTCTATTTAAGTGCGCATGTGCGCCGGTGGCGGTAGCGCCGATTTTGCCTCTTTTCGAAGAATCGGTAGACCTCTGTTATACGAATAAAGCACTTTTGGATTTGCCGCCTTGTGTGCTCATTCACGGAATAAACGGGTCGGCCGACACATACCAGTGATGATATTCTAACCGGTTCGCATAATTGCACGGTTGTGCTCAACCGGAAAGAACATCAGCGCTGACTCCGTTCACCTGCCCCGTTCCAGAAGTGCTGGCTGAGCAAGGAGCGCTCGGATGTGGCACGTTGGACTCCGCGATCCTGCAGCCAGTTAAAACTGGTCGCCAGGCCATTCGCCGCTGAATCCACCCCCCACCCCCCATTGCCTCGCAGGTGGCGTGGGGTAATTGGCTGCAAGATTGTGGAGTCCAACGTGCCTCGTCAGAGCATACATTGCTCAGCTGGTGCTGCTGGAACGGGGCAGATGGACGTGGTCAGCGCTGATATTCTTTGTGGTTGAGCACAACCCTGCAATTATGCGAACCTGTTAGAATATCATCACTGGTACCTACATAGAGAATAGGCAAAAATAGCTTTGTGGTAACATATTGAATTGAAATATTCATCTTTTGAAAAACCAGGGATGAAAAAAAAAAGTCATGCTGGAAAGATAATAAAATAAGGACCAAGCAAGTCTAAGAGCAAAGAGCACTCAAGAACTGGGGACCGACCATCAAGAAGATCTGCTCCTGGGTGTTATTCATGATATCTGAGGAGAAGAGCAACCTAGAACCATTCTTGGAAGGAAGCTGTATTCAGGCAGGCAGGAACATATCGAAAGAGATATTCCTTCAAACCTGTAGTTCCAAGCCATTTGGGGCTATAGGATTTGCAGATTAATCTTAAATTTATAGATTAATCTTAAATGCCTTACACCATGATTTATGGCATAGTTGATTGAAATTTAATAAATCATGCTTAAACCAGTTACGTATATTGTAGCAATCAGATCCTAAAGAAGGCATCTAAGGGTCGTTCAGTGGGAGAATGAAAGAAAAATGTTCTTCCTGGAATCTGTTACCTGTAAATAAATCAATATGCTTGTTCTGAAGGACCTTCTTCGGAAACATGAGAAATGCATTGTAAGTGTGGCTCTTTATGAATTTGACGCTCAAGCTTTTGGATACTGAAGATTTGATTTCTAAAGCAAAATCAGATTGAAGAAGCAAAATTGTAGATACACCTGTTCTCCTGATGTATAATTGAGTGTGCATTAATTTAATTACTGTCATTTGTCCAGATGTTCATGGAAATTATTTTTTTAAGAGTTTCCTAATGTTCTCTGCAAGGAACATTACTTTTTCTATTTACATGATTTTTCTTATGCAGGAAAATTGTGGTTGCTATCATGATTGAATAATGCAGCTATTCTGTTTGAAAAAAAATGTTGCCAGTTCTAATTTCCTACCACGTGCGTAGAGTGCAGAAATGGATTTGTATATGTTTGATGTATAATAGAATGGGGATGTATGTCATGCCTTTCCACAATTGCATTGGTCTCTGGGAAGGAAAGAAAAGTCAGGTGTGAAAGAGCCCAGATAAGATAAATTGCAATGAAACTAGAAGCTATTTTAAACATTAAGTTGTTTTTTTTTTTAAAAGGACTAGAAAAACACATTTTTCAAATGTGCCACCAGCTCTCTTTCAAACTGAACCATTCTATTATGCTCGATCTAAACTTTGTTACCAAATAGACCTCTCTAATTTCTCAAAGTTTAAAACTTCTATGATGCTGCAATTATCCTGTTGGTTTATACTTAATTTGTGTTTTAGGCAATAATGTCCAGATCTATTAAAAATTAGCATAGACTAACTTATTTTGAGATTCCATGAAAGGCAGATCCTTAGTTTGGTGCCATGAGAATCAAGATAGCAATTTCGCAAGCCCACGGACAAGGCTCAAGGGGAATCCAGATTTAGATACTTAAATGTTAACCTGAATAATGGGAGGCAAAGGCCTTAAATGGGAATCTCACAAAGAAGCCCTTGCAAGATTTCCCATCTAAGACACTTTTGTTGAACTACTTGCTTCAAATCAAATGTCACTTCTCCCTTAACTGAAGCCATGATGCAGTAATATAAATCTTAGAGTGACTAAGTTGAAGAGCGAACAAATGTGAACCAGGAGAGAATGGATTTATCTATATCTTAAATAGTGAGACAAAATAATTTATGCTGATAATTTATCTTATTAGCCTGTTACCACTAGAGGAAACATTTTGGTGACAGCCTTCTTTGGCTCACTTCTTCTTTTAACTTAATGTCCCCTAGCTCAGAATCTAAAGGATTAGCCTGATCCCCACTTCCTGATTGTACTAGCCAAATATTTCTCTAAAAAATAGAAGCTGTTTAAAATAATCAGTTCATGCTGTAATGCTATAATATACCATGTCTATATTGTCTTACACTTTGCTGTAAGTCCCAGTTGGGTAGTTGGGATGTGAGGAATATTTTAAGAGAAGCTTCAACTCATTCTTGCAATCCATAGTTGCCACCTCTCAGGAGAGCTTTTAGATTGCTCATATAAGAGAACACTCTACCTCAGAAAGGAAAATCTCTCATCCAGTTCTTTTAACTGAACTACTTCAATGAAAAGATAGTTGTAATGCATAAGAAAGCCATCCTGTCGGAAACCTTGAACTGGTAGGCGAGGACCAGATCTCCAGACTGAACTATAACAAACAATGGAGTATTTTAGAGTAATTTTTTTATCACATTTTATTTAATACTATGTCAAAATTTCTTCTGTGTTTTTTAATTCACCCTTGATGGAAAATAAATTGTTCTTGCTTTATTTCACTTATTTATTTATTTATTTATTTATTTATTTATTTATTTATTTATTTATTTATTATATTTATACCCCGCCTCATTTCCCTGATCGAGGGGAACTCGAGGCGGCTAATGCTACTTCAAGTATTCCATCTGAACATTGGCCAGTAGAGATTGGCCCCTGTCTAAAGATTTGATGATATTGTTAGGTTGGCCCCTGAAATTGATATTGTTAATTTAAGGAACCCTAATCAAAATTTTAATTATTAACAAAATAGCAGGTACATGAGGCTTATAATTAGGTAAATAACCCAAAGGCCATAAAGTGTCCAACCTATTTTATATCCTACTTCTATACAGCCATTTTACTGCTGAGGGATCCTTGGTGCTTTCTGATGGTATTACCTAGTTTAGGTATTGAAATATATGCAAAAAAACAACCAAGCTCAGAGAACACCGAGGATCACTTATTTCAACCCTGAGCTACAAATATTCTTCTTTATTGGTCACTAGCTGATTACCCGACTTTGCTTGTTTTTTTTTAAAGAAGTATATTTATGCCACAGCGTTTGTGGGCCTTCTGAAGTCCCTGCCACCCCCTCCCACATCTCTGTTCAGGCCAGGCTGGCTCTGAAGAAAGGTAGCCAGGGCTTGACAAGGGCACTGGGCCACAGCCGTTTCCGGGCCCTCTTAAGCCTCCACTGCCCCAACATTGTAGGCAACCTTGGCTCCGTGTGTCTTGGGCCCATCGCCGCTGGGGCAAATCTGGAATTTATATGTATAAAACATGACGCCTCAGTTTGAATATGGTGTCTCAGTCAGTTTGAAAACTGCACACGCTCAGTAGAGAGTTGCTGCTTGTTCGTTAAGAGTGTCCTCTTTGTGCCCCAAAAATGGGGGCAAAAAGGCCCTCTACTCTTTGGTGACCCCAACAATGCTGATCTTACTATGCTTACCTATCTAACTGCCAAATTTGAGCTAGATTGGTGGAGGACTGAAAGTTTGTATAAGCACTTATTTATTTATTTATTTATTTATTTTTATTTTTATTTATCTATTTATTTATAGGCCACCCAGTCCCGCAGGACTCAAAGTGGCTCACAACATTGATAAAATATAAACAATATAAAAATATTAAAACATTAAAATCCCTTAAAATTACTACATACAAACAAACATTCTCACCCCACTTCTCTTTTATAGATACAAAGATTTCACTTCTATTTTTATAACACTTCGTTTTACAAACCTCCTACCTTTTTTAATTATATTCAGGTATAGCCCAAATGTTTAACATAATTAGCTTAGCTAACATTATATAACATTTTTCTTTCTGCTATGTTGTTCAGCTGGCAATATCTGGACTTTTACAAGATGTTCTCACATTCATTCAGTCCTGAAAACCCGGAACAGACGTTTAAGCTGAAGAAAAAGTGAGAACACACACACGCACCTATACAACCTATTTTGCCAGCTGATGCAGAAGCATCAAAATCAACGCATACTTGCGGTCTTCAAAATATAACATCTTGGGTATTCCTCTGTGGGAAAAAATATTAGTTACACACAGAGAGAAAAGTCCACAAGTGATTAGCAGCTGAGTTTTATGAGAAATTTCCTGCACCACTAATTTGATCCCCTTTTCTGTATCTATAATGAGCAGAATATGGCTCATTGTTTTAGCTTAATTCCTAGTGTCATTCCCATACGTATATTCAGTGATTCGGTATGTTCCCCCCAAAAAAAACAACTATATAAAAATGTGACTGTACTATAGGAGCTTTTGTTTCTTTGTTTTTGTCTTTCTGTATCTTCGGGCTGCTTCATGTAAACATCCCACCTAGGTAGCCTCACAAACAAGAGGCCACCAACATATCTTCAGTGGTTTTGTTTTGAAAAAGACAGACTTTTGGAGCGAGCACAAAATATTAGTATATCAAACAGAATAAAAAACAAGGTAGTTTAACTTGTTGGTTTGTTTGCTAAGTAAATTTACTGTAGCTAAAAGTATTCCATTTTTATCTGCCTCCTGCAGTAATGGCTCTGTAACTTCAGGGCATAGACTTCAATAATTGATCAGGGTTTGTACAGCTCTGGCTAGGAGCAAAAATAAGAGGGTTACTTTGAACAAACTGCTACACTGTTGTAGCATTAGGCACCAAAACAAGATTCTGGAAATACAGATATATCTTTTTTTTTGTTTTTTTTTAAAGGGAAAGGAAAAGATGGATAAGGTGGAATGGTAAATACTGCTCCGGGCTAGAAAGTAATGAGAATTTTTCCATAGAGAGTTTTGACCTGCTATTCAAAATTGTTTCTTGTCTTAATAAATCCTAAATGTGTAATTTACTTGCAAAGAAGAAAGAACAAAGGAACCAAAATTCTTTTGATAACAACACTTGTTAAGGTTGATAACTTGAGTTTCAAATGTGTGAAGAAAAATGTGTGACAGTTTGTTTAAAGATGACAACCTATGTGTTCAGATACTTTCATCTTATGGTGTTTTACAAAGCTTTGCTGTGCAAATGGTACACAGACACACTAGAAAGCAAGAGAATATAAAGTATTGCTTCCAATCATGTTTCACCGATCCCTTCAGATCCATTTGCAACGGTAAAAAAACTGTTAATTGTTGTTGAAAGACTGAAGAGAATATAGAATATATTCCCATCTTCTTGCTCCTTCAAAGCGTGACATATGGGGAAATGTATATAGGCATCTGATGGATAGTATTTAAAATATACATGTACTAATACTTTTCGTTCTGCTGTCAGGCAAGGCATAGGTTTTAAGGTGTTCTCCTTTTATAACCCTACCAAAACATTTACAGGGAATTATTATCATTGCAGATATGTGACCATTTTAACAACAAAAAAGAACAGAAATAAATTTTTTTTTGAATTACCATCAGTTTAGAAAAATATGATAAATGCTCAATAAAAACAGAAATGTCATCATTATCATTCCCCGTTGTACTTAGTGTAGGTGTTCCAAGAGTCTCAAAACAGTGGGAGATTTTACATAACATATGTGCTGTCATACCTAGTCAAAAAGAATATAGAAATTTTATATTTAAGTCTAATTACTTAGAAAGTATGTGATTTTTTTTCAAAAAACAAACTCAGATTTCAGTAGTGGCAAAATACGGTCAGGAAGGAATTTATTTCCCCAAGATGTCAGAATTTATTGTCCTCTTAAAATGTACAGGGCACATCTGATTAAGAACATAATTAGCCTCCAGGGAAAGCATGCAACTAATACCCTCATCCTGTATTCTTTGGCCTCAAACTGATATTCAGTGGCATTCAGTCTCTGAAATTGGCTTCTCCTTAGTTATTACAACTAATAATCTTTAATAAGCAACAGACTTCCTCCCTCCCTCCTTTGCCCCAACCAACCTCCCTCCCTCCCTTCTTCCCTTCCTTCTTTCCTCCCTTTCTTCGCTCCCTCCCTCCCTCCAAAACAATTGTATCCTGAGATGTATGTTGTGATTGTATTATCATTTAAGTTCTGTATTATTCAGACTATTTACCTCTTATTGTTAGTTGCAAAGTTGTATCCGACCCATCGCGACCCAATGGACAACATTCCTCCAGGCCTTCCTGTCCTCTACCACCCTGCGGAGTCCATTTAAGCTCGCACCGACTGCTTCAGAGACTCCATCTAGCCACCTCATTCTCTGTTGTCCCCTTCTTCTTTTTATCCTCAATCACTCCCAGCATTAGGTTCTTCTCCAGTGAGTCCTTCCTTCTCAGGAGGTGGCCAAAGTATTTGAGTTTCATCTTCAGGATCTGGCCTTCTAAA
>JANHGC010009662.1:255867-272374 GCA_027560395.1 Boaedon fuliginosus | reverse complement strand
TTTTGTTGACTGCCTTGTTTAATATTTTATATTGTATTGATTGTTTTTATATTAATTGTTGTTAGCCACCTCGAGTTCCCCTTGACCGGGGAAATGAGGTGGGGTATACTGTAAATCAAATAAATAAATAAATAAACATGGTCAATGGTATCAAAAGCCGCCGAGAGTTCAAGAAGCACCAGGACAGAGGAAGCTCCCCCATCCCAGGCATGCCAGAGATCATCCGCTAGAGTGACCAAAGCCATCTCTGTGCTGTACCCGGGCCTGAAGCCAGACTTAAAAATGATCTAGATAATCTATATGTTATTAGGGAGCTTGGAATTTCCATTGGAATTCTTATCATTTTACGATTAGCCCCCAAATCTATACAATTTGGGAATAAAAGTATAAAATAGGTACGGTTCAGGATTTTCTATGCTATAGTCTGAAAGAGGCTTAATAAATAACACCCCAAATGAACACCAGGGTTATTGAGGTTAGGGATCTCTAAGAGGGGATTGTGCTAAAATAAATAAATAAAATGACATTTCCCAAGATTCTTAGAAGTATACTTTAAGTGTATTTTGCAAAACTGAAAAGGAACCTAATACTTAGAAGTGTTTACTAAAATGTCTAAAATAAACTTACATCCATAGAAACACAGAAGAGGTCATTAAGGACACTACATCTAATATCTTTGCTCAAGAATTCAGAGTGAAGCATGCAGGCTGAAGGCTTCTAGTGCTAACAACAGTGTTGTACAACAGATGGACTTGGAGGAAATGTCTTCATTCTCTTCCCAACCCTGACAACCAGGCTACTAATTTTGTTTTCAGCATCAGTTTACATGATGTATGCCCATGCCTTGGGCTGTATGTGAAAAGCTCTCATATTTTTCAGTAAATGTCATGCCATGTTTTGGAAATTCAAAGTGAGTTCAGCGACCAACCAGCACTCTAAGCACGTTTTTTTATTATGGTATCTGCCCTGAAAGCAATGGTGTTATCAGGGCAGAGGTCCAGGGCCTAACTCACTGAATGAATGGGTGATTCATCAAATCTAAGAAGGCTAGTTTATCACCTTTTGGAAAAATGAATTCACATTTTCTGGAGAGCCCCCTCCCTATAAACCCAAAGCGCAATGTTGCTGAGCTGTTCCACTGACTAAAAGTGTTTTGCCCTTTAGTATGTGGACAATTTTAAACAACGCCTTATTATGTGGTACAATGCATATAAGAATTATGCCATGCAGTTAGTTAATGGAGTTAAATGTTCTGTAAACACAGCCATCAACTTGCACACTGGATCTAATCTGGGTCCACTTTCTCCATGATAGGTTTAAGACTGCTGTGGAAGTGTGATTTCAATACCACAACTCTACAATCTACTGGCCACAAGAGTGTAGAAAGAGAATGAGGTACTTACTCCATGTTCCCTCTTGTTTTCCAATCTACTTACTCTTTCACAATCTCCTTAGCATCTGCTTAAAATCAGAAGTAATTATTTTCCAAGCATGATTCTCCCAGAGTTTCTTTAGCAAGATTTATGAAGAAGAAAAAGGTGGGTTTATTAGAATTCAAGCAACTGACTCATTTGCCATCTGTAACTAATATATATCAAAGTACATAAGGTTAGAGGTTTTTCTCATTTTTTTAATTGCTTTTCTGTGAGCTGAGGAACTGGCAAGTCTCTTTATTGATAAGGAAGGCACTTGCAAGTGGTTATTTATTTATAAAACTGTGTCCTGAATCCTTATCGGTCTGAGGACTGACCATTACCCTGTTTGTCCATGAGACTGCTAATCATAATGTCTACTTTCTGTCTTTGTACAATAAGCATGGGCTTGTTGTTTGCTGATTCATCTCATGATAAGATGTAGCTAGTTAGAGCTGCATTTGTCTATTACGTCCATGTATCTCCTTTAAAAAAACCTTTATGTTAAGGTTTTAAGTTGAAACCTGTTGACTAATCCTTGTCGAAGCTATATTTCCACTCTCAGGAACATAAATATAGAAACACAAATAACACTCTCTCAAACAAAAAACAACAACAATCCTGAATTTACACAGAATGCAACAACAAATTCACAATATCTAATTTGATCTAGGATATTGTATCTCATGGAGGTGCAAAATCATCATATAGGTATTCAATTCCACACAGTTCAGGCATTGCGTGACTCAAAAATAGACTCTTGGTGGCTCAGAAGAAAATCATTCAAGATAAAAAAAAGTATAATAAAGATAAACAGGGAACAAAATGACAACTCTAGCCAAAAGCATCCACGGATGCAATATGTAACATTGTCAATTAAAGGAACATGAGTTGGACTATTTTTTGAGGGAAGAGGACACCTTGAGAAATACACGTGATCAAGCGCTCCAAATGGACAGTTATACCCTATTATTTTCAAATCTCAGAATATTTCTCTATTCTGTAACTTATTCTCTTCTATACTCAGGGACATTTGCAAAAAAATGGCAATGAAGTTGAAATGACAATATGCGCACAATGACATCATCATGCAAATATCACCCAGACCCCAATTTAACAAAATATGCAAGTGACATTATTTGCAAGATGATGTCATGAGCACATTCATATTTCCCTGTTACAGATTCTTGTGACTCCTGTTGGTGCTCAGGCAGGCACCACCACTATGTTCTGTTCTGAAAGGACAGCTGAGTACATTATGGCTGAAAAAATAAATAAATGGATCTTGTGGCACCATAAATGCCAACTATTTACTTACGGTATAAATGTTAACAGACTACAATCCAGCTCCATCATGCTCAAAATAACAGTGGAAAGAACATTATGTATGACATTTCTCCCTCATATTTTCTTTTTGCTTTGGCTGCAACTACATCACTCTGAAAGCTGTTTATGACAAAGAATGAAGGGTTTTTGGAGAGCAAGGAGGAGCATCACTTAATAAAAGTTTCTATTTTAGGTTGGCAACAAGAAGAATGTTCCAATAATAAATTAATTCAGCTGTGTTCCATAAGTACGTAAGTGCAGCTTACAGGGATAATGAATCACTTTTTAATAAGTTGCATAATAATCAATTTCAAGGCAGTCAATTAAACAATAAGAACAAATCTTTACAGTATAACATTTGCATCATATAGTAATCTAACAGAAACTATAATCATTAAAGCAACACCAATAATTAAACATGTTCCAATGCTAACCAAATGGCCAGTAAAATAATTCAATTCTAATACTAAATTTAAAAGCCAATAAGAATTGTTTTACAAACTTAGCATATGAATTGAATCTTGTGCCTTGCTAAAATATAAGAGTTTGCAGTAAGGCTAAAGTATTGGATGGCTTCTTCTATTCCATTTCGGATTGAAATAAACATGCTTTCAATCCCAGCTTTAAGAGCTGACTCCAGATCTGGCACCTGTAGGCCAAACAAGGAATAATGGATGGAAATTGGTCACAGAGGGATTCAACCTAGAAATAAGGTGAAATTTTCTGACGGTGAGAACAATCAACCAATGGAACAGCTTGTCTTCAGAAGTTGTGGGTATTTCATCACTGGAGGCTTCAAGAAGAGATTGGATAGCCATTTGTCAGAAATGATGTAGGGTCTCCTGCTGGGGTGGGCGGTGGACTAGATGACCTACAAGGTCCCTTCTAATCTAATCAAATCTCCCTCATCAAGAAGCTAAGGGAGAAGATATGGTATCTGTGCAGCAGGTCAAATCCCCCAAGGATGAGGATGCCAAGAATAAAGAGAACATGACATAAAAGGTGACCAGACTATGAACCATTGTTGCTGAAACTGGGATACAATGCTGGGCGGTGGAGGTGGGGGGATAGAAAATGGAAGAAAGGTGTGTAGGCCCTAAGCTATATCATGAGTAAACTGGCCTACAGATATAAACTGTTTCACTTTCGCAGATACTATAAATAAGCTTACTGAAGCCCCATGTCAATTTAGAAAAAGTCACTCTGAGAATGACTAACTTGTGCCATTGAGGCAATATACTATTTCGCAGATCTACTGATAATAGGTAGACTATGATATACTTGCTATTCAATTTAGCGTGTCTTTCCTGAGTCATACACCATCTACCTCTTAAACAAGAAGAAATAAAACAGTTTGTAGCAGTCAGGCTACAATCAAATCATTTGCAATTAAATATTGAATGGGCAATCTGTAGCTAATTCTGAGGCAATAGGATAATTACAAGAGGAGATTTAAAAAATAGGTGTGTGTGTGTGAGAGAGAGAGAGAGAGACAGAGAGAGAGGGAGAGGGAGAGGGAGGGGGAGAGAGGGAGGGAAGGAGGGAGAGAGAGAGAGAGAGAAAGAGAGAGAGAGATTCATCCAAACCAGAGAGATTCCACAGGTTGGGGAAGACTGTCGTGTTTTAGGACTGTTGTAAAATGGACTCATCTCATCTTCAATTGGCTACCAGGCTATTCCAATCAAATATAAAACCAGTTTCATCTAATGGTTAAGGCTCCAGGGTAAAAAACAGGAGACCATGGGTTCAAGTCCGGTCTTTGCCAGGAAAGCCAGCTGAGTAACTTAGTCCAGTCACACTATGTCAGCCCAATCCACCTCACAGGGTTGTTGTTGTGGGGAAAATAGGAGGAAGGAGGTGTGCTAGATATGTTCACTGCCTTGAATACCTTGCAAAAATAATAAAGACAGGATACAAACAAACAAACAAATACCTCACTGGGTGTGGGAGACACTTCTATGATAAATCCAGTGTTGCAAATTGAAATTATTCACATGCCTTGCCCTTCCCATATTATTTTTTTCATTTCATGCTACACAGCTCTGCTAAATTCAGTCATGTTGAAGAACTAATCCTGCTTGTCCAATTGTTCTAATAAAAATGAACTTCAAAATTTAAGCCAGGAGTAGGGGTTCTCATTGACCACACTAGTTATTTTCATCTTCAGTCTGGGATCCTCTGATTTAGCAACTCATTTACTATTAGGGGTCCTTGGTGCACTCTGAACTTGATTGTTTTCTTTCAGAGATTTCATTACCCAAACTAGGTAACATCATCACAACACTGATGGTCTTACGTAGTTTGGGTAATGAAATAACTGCAAGAAAACAGGTTCAGAGTGTACCAAGGACCCCTCATTTCAACCCTGAGCTACAAAGATTCTCCTTTACTGGTTGACTATCTGGAAGACAGCAGATTGGAGAAGGATGGCATCATCACTGATGAAACAAGTGGATGAAAAGGCACATTTGAGTTTTGTTTGCAGGATAAGATTTGACCCACTTGTTCAATGTGTCTAAAACAATGAGCTCCCTTTTTTCATAATGTGGAAGTGGTTGAAAGTGGTTGAGGAAGAAAAAAGGTAACATAAAAATAGGAAACTATCACAAGTGTAATGAAATGGCAAAAAGATTTAAATGAAAAAGAAGTAAATCATATAGGGAACTAAATTAAATTAAATGCAAAGTAAAATAATATAGAGAGTTTAATAACTATATTATTCAAACCAGCTGATTCTCACAAAATACCGATTTTATAAAATATCACTTTCCTCCACTTTCATGCCAGTTGTGAATTGTTGGAAGCTAGTTTACTGGAGACCTTGTTTTTTTAACAGCAATAGTGAAAAAATCAATAGAGACCAGTTATACATTAGCAAAGAAAGGACAAGACATGTAAATATTCTACAGAAACGTCCTTGTGATTTTAAATGATATCTTTCCATTATTCTTTATATCACATTGATCAGAAATCATAATTTTTCCTGCTCTGCTTTACATGTGCTGTTCAGTTTTCACATTTTCTTTAAAATTGTTGAGATAAGAGAGGGATTTCTTTTCTCTAAATATAGATTTGACAGACAGTAAGGTTTTAACTGCAACTAGCAAATTTGAGACTTAGACTGACAGTTTAAATGTGTGTGTATGTGTGACAGAGAGAGATAAAGAGAGAGAAAAAATAAGGAGTATTCATTTATATTCAAATAACACTGAAATCTCATCCATTTAAATATTGGGAGGAAAAAAATGCTTAATTTTAACTGGATGATACAAAGGGATGGAACAATCACTTGTACTGATAGGCAAGTTGTGGTATGGTTTGATTTTCATAGCCCCCACAGGAAAGTTAAACTAGCTTTCTGATTTCATTCTAGAGCGATGCTTACCTAACTGTACTGAATTTTAACATTGCATGATTTTTACTCATTTCATTTCAGCTTGTTTGTCTTGGTCAACAAAATGAGTTATTTCCCAGAATTAAGTTTTTCTTTGAAGAGTGGCTGACTCAGAAGCAATTTCATTGAAATAGTACTTTGTTAACAGTGCAACCTGTTTTTCTTTCATTCCACTCAGGAGCAAGTGGTTCAAGTGCTGCTTAACATGGACCAGCACATACCCTGTTATTTTTTTACTTTGTTAACTAAAGTCTGGAAATAATTGTTCTCACACACACACACACACACACACATATACACATGTAAAATTTGTTTTGCTAAAAAAAAAGCAGCAGCCAATCTGAAGGATAAGGTGTTCTGAGAAGTTAGTCATTTAGTACTTTAAAACATATGTCATAATGCTAATACCAGTAAAGACATAATATCATATTGCAGGATTATTGACTGGAAATGGTTATCTGTATTATTCATCCTCTAATGGTGATAACATAAAGGCTGTTTGTGCAACTGAGTCAAAGGGAATATCTCTCTCCCTCTCTCTCTCCTTTTTTTGTTGGAAATATTGCTGTACCATTTAAAAGATAAAATAGAAGCCAGGTGAACAAAATGGCTTCTTGGTACTATCAATGACAGTGGGCAGGTGCAAGATTGAACTCTTCAACTATCACACCACTTTGAGTCACTTTCACTCCACCCCATCGAAGGCCAGATGTGGGTTTCTACCAGTTCAGCCCAGTTTGGGCAAACTTTTTGTTTTGTTTTGTTTTGTTTTAAGGGTTTTTGTTTTTATTTCTTGCATTTGCATCGAGAACTCAAAGCAACTTCCATAGTATGCCATCTTTTTTTGAAAGGACTAGTCACTCAATGGATTTATACTGAATGGAGATTTGAACCTGTGTCTCTCTTTTTATTTTTTATTTTTTTTTTAAAAAACGTACACATTAGATCATTATATACAATATTGAAGTGACATATCTTTCACATCATCATTTGTATCTGATCAGCTGATTTTCAGCCCCAAAGTGATGTGCGTGCATCACACATTTGGCACCCAAAATGCCTGCACCAAATGAACCAGTTGTTAAACCGGTAGGAACCTACCCCTGCCTTGAATCATTTTTGACTCATTGTGGTTTGGGGGGGGGGAACTGAACCAAGCATGAGCTTAGTAGCCTTCCCCCAGCTGGAGGCTGTCCAGATATTTTGGGAGCACAGCTAGAATTATTGAGATCTCCTGAACTCTAGAAAAGGAAGAAGTTGATTCCTTGCAGTTTTAGCCTGCAGTGTTAGAGCAAATTGAATTTAAACCTGTCGTATTACTCAGCTGCCTCTTCTCAGTTATTGAGGAGAAGGGAAACTAATTTTCCTTGTGCCACTACTGTGGGAGCTGCAAAATAAGCTTCATAACACTCTATCATTCTTTTCAGCATATCTCCATTTAAAAACCAGGGAGGTGTGTTAATGCAGCATCAACTGATAGGACATATTTTTAATATTTCCTTCAGGTGACAGAGATATCATTCCTGTTGACAAAAATAAAATGGCACCTCCTCACAGTTTACAAGAAAACCCAGTACAGGTTGTACTGCTTCTGGCTAGATAAAGAGAAATAGCAATAAATCCATTCTGTCAACTAGCTTGCTCTGCAGTCCTTTATTTCCTTCCTACACTGAAATGTCTTGAAGGGTACATGGTATACAGAAAAGTAATAACTATTCATTTTCTCTAGAGTTAACATAAAGCCTTGTGTCTCCTGTGGAGATAGAATTTTCTGATCCAAACACAAAGCAGCCCACCTTTCCCTTTAAATCATGACATATCAAGATAAAGATAGAGGAAATGGGAAATTTTTCATATATACAATGTTTAGCATTTTCTTCGTGGAGCCCTCACAGGCCACTAATATTCTTTGCTTGTCAATCTCTTATCTGAGTTATATAAAGATGCAAACAACCCAACTGGAAGGCCTGTGTATCACAGCTTACAAATCAGAGGTCATATCTTTACAGAAGGGTAGTCTTCCAGAAGTGGCTGGGTTATACCTTTCTTGACCATTGTCTACTGTGGGTGTTTCTCAATCTTGGCAACTTTAAGATGTGTGGATTTCAACACCCAAAATTCCCAGCCAGCCATGTTTAGTCCAGACGCCAAAGGTAGTAGAGATCACTACTGCTTCCAAAACTAAAGGTAACTAGTGGCACACTTCCACTACCCAGTGTCATTTAAAGAAGGGGTAAAACTCCTGGGAGAACCTTAATATTTTGATATGAATGCTGGAAATGAAGCAGCATTCTCTGCTGCATCTGAAGTGGGTTAGCAGTAAGGAGTGCAGCTAAGGCTACCTAGAATATGTACATATCTATCCTCCACTGTAGGGAAATATATCTCTATATCATGCTTGGAAACTGTGCCACTGTAAAATGTTGTCTCATTTTGTATAATAGTGGTGTGAATTCTGCTGGTCTCTAGATTGACAGCTTATATTTTCTGAAGCTAAATATTGAAGATGCCTATGGCTCATTTTCTTAGTTAAATAGTCAGACAGGTTTCAACCAGTTCAAAACATACAAAATAAAAATGAACATACAAAAATGATACCTGATTTGAGTTTTTTATTTTGTTCCTGCTAGTAATATGTCCTGACCTTTTAACAACAATTAATATAACACTGACCATTTTGTGCACCTCATTCGATTTCTTCCAAGGGTATTATAACTAACAGAAACTCGGGCTAGGTATTTTTATGCCCACAATTCAGAAGCCCAAAGATGAAAAACAAGTGTAAATAAATATTCTCTAATCAAAGGATGAGGTTGCAAAAATGCTTCATTTGATCTGGGCTTCAGCCATTAGTACTGAATGACTGCCAATACCCCCATTTGCAATCACCTTACACAATAATGCAAACTCATGAAGATTATTTGCCTTGCAGGAGCTAATCTCTGAACTGATGACATGTGGAGGGGGGAAAGCATCTGGAAGCTGAAATTCTGCCAGCTATGGGGATTACCGCAGCTGGACTACCAAATAAACTTATCTGTGGTTGTTCCAAATTCATCAGGGCAGGACAATATGTTGCTGACAAAGGTTTAATTGACCTGCAGCAATTTGTTCCTTTTCTTGGTCTGTTCAAAACAAGCCTGCAATTATCTTTGGAATGCCATCTCAGCAAGGTCTGAGTAAGGCTTAAGGTTTTTCTATTGCAAAGATCTACCTCTAGAATTTACAAAAAATAATAACGATTAAGTGTGTCTGGTTCAACATTATCATGAATTCTTTTCTCAACAGCATTATTTCCTCTCATTTAGATGAAGAAATCTTACTGTATACAATTAATACCACAATAAGTCAGATTTTAACTTCCTATAGTCAGATTCCATGTCTCATTAATATGCTCAGTTTTATTTGACAGTTTAACTAGACGATTGTTGACTGCCACAGATTTGTCCACTTTTTTTCCTTAATTTTTTTTAGATTCTTGCAAAAAAAAATTTGTAAACATCCCTTCTACTTCAGTACAAATAATACCATTTTAGCTACATAAATACTAGAAAACCAGTTAACTGGAGTCTTTATATGTGTCTGGGTAAATCTCTTTCATTTTTGTAATTATATTTTTTAATTTAAAAACTACATTTTATATACTTTCTAACAGATAGTTTTTTTCCCCCTGTGCTTTTATTGTCAGAAAAAAATCCTATAGGTATGTCAAGGTGAACTTTTGATCTACTCCACCAAGGCTTAAATTATGATATATATGAAACAAATGCAGCCACCCTCCTCCTTTTTATTATTTAACTCTATGCAAGATCACACAGGCCATCTATAAGTAAAAACCAAAAAAACAAAATGTTGAGATGATTGGCTGATCAAAGCCTTGCTTCTTTTTTACAGAAGGGTTTCTATTCAGATTCATATAAATTTTAGAACGGCCAGTTCAGGCCCTTGATTCTAATCTGCTTTTCCACCCAAAAATCCAAATCAAACATCCCAGTGAGGGGAAACCCACCAGCTCCCCAAATAATCAGTTCAGGGGTGGGTTCCTACTGGTCTAACAACTGGTTCGCTTGATGCAGGCATTTTGGGTGTGTACGTGTGCATGAAGCGCACGCACCAGATGTGTGATGCACATGCATCACCTTATGCCCAAAAATTTAGCTACCAGTTAGGCCAAACTGGTAGTTAAATCAGCTGGTTTCTGGGCTTAAATTGATGTGCATGCAGCACGCACTACGCACACATCACCTCAGGCCTGAAAAACAGCTGATTTAGCCACCTTAGACTCAAAAATTTAGCTACCGGTTCGGCCAACTGGTAGCTAAATCAGCTGATTTCTGGGCCTGAGGTGATGTGTGCACAAGCACGTGCCTCACCCGCACCAATTTAGCCCGAAAAACAGATGATTTAATTAGCTACAGGTTTGGCCAAACCGGTAGCTTAATTCTCACAACCAGTTCACCGAACAGGTAATTATTTTAACAACTGATTCGGCTGAACTTGGCCTAACCTGTTGAAACCCACCACTGAATCAGTTCCATTATCAAATTACTCTTATTTATGACTATACTACACATTACTATACCATATACTTCTTACTATCTATCAGAAACCTGCCTTCCTGTAATTTAAGACTATTAATGCTTATGCCAACCTCTGTGATTATAGTCTTCATCACTGCCTGATTAAATCCTGCTGGTTGGTAAGTGAGAAATGAGATGAATAATCAGGGTCAATATCTTTAAACTAGAGAAAGAAGACCCCACATGGATCTCACTCTGGATTTGTACTCTGCTTTAGCATATGTTCACTTTGATTTACCTCTGGCCCCATTCTTGGCAAGTTGATCAGAAAAAGGTGCATGGAAAAGAGTCTCTCATCGTAGTCATGAACCTAAGCAGGCCCGGTGCCAGGCTACTGTTAAGAGCACTTCTGAGTTACATCCAACTCTTTTTCATCATGCAACCAGTGGGAGTTACAAGGGGTGTGCTGGGCATAAGCCAATCTGATGCAGAAGGTTGCTGATAAAACTGAAGGACGTGACCAAGCTAATATCAGGCCAAGGTTCTATTATGATAATCGCAAATGATGGCAGTTCAGTAAACCAGGTCAATGCACTTAAAGGTAGTGCTACCACCACTCGAGCCAAGACCAATAGCATCACTTTGTTAAAATCCAAAAGCAATTTGAATTTTAGTTTCTACTTTAATGCAAATTAGACTGAAAATTCTGAAACACTGAGGCTACAGACCATAATGGCTTGCACTAAGGGGCTTCACATTGCCTACATTGACAGTGTATTTGAGTGGAGACAACCTAACTAACATCTAATAGAATTAGCATAGTAGGGGTGATAGAGTTGAGGGAGTTCTATGAGTTCGAGGAAGCTAAACATAGTCTTTGCTGCGGGCTAGGGGCAGAGATCTCTCTGAAAGAAAGGAAGAGAAAGGCTCTCAAGGTTATGAAGTCAGCATAACTCTCCAAAAACAATCAACATAAAGATGTAACTTTAGAAAAGAACAAGTAGACCGCATAGCCAAAATTTCCAGTAAGGACTGGAATGTACTCCTTTTGATATTTTCAGCCAGCCAGCTAACTAGGCTCCTTTTCACAATATTCAAAGGGCATTTTCATGCCGACATCACCCGTCTCCAATCTCCAATCCTCACGATGCAGTTTGAGGTTGATCTGCATTCATTGCAAGTAAGCAATTTTAATTTAAAGAAAATAAATGTCAAATTCTCCAAGTCTCAAAATGCTAAAAAAAAAAATGCAAGGAATACAATGAGTCAATTAATGTGCATAAAGCTGTATCAGGAGGAAATGCCACCCAATTAACTCTTCCACTAAGTTACTGCAAATCCTGAAGCAGCAAAAACAACCTTACCTCTCTCTGCTCCATACAAAACATAAATAAAATGAATCGATAATGGTTCTCCATCTACATTTTAGTTCACATTGAGTGAGCGCAGCTGCCAAAAGTAGCAATCTGAGCACTTCTTAAGAGGAAAAAAAAACTTTCAAACTTCATAGCTGCCTTTCCACTCCCCCCATGTCCCATCCTCCAGCATGCTCTGAAATTAAAAGGAAACTACTTTGTGCAGCCAAGTGCTTTTCTTATAAACATTTCTACCTGCTAATAAAGCTCTGAAGCAAGGAGAGGAATACATTCTAATACCACTAATGGGAAGCAGAAACAAAATACTGCAGCTTAGAGGGAGGATGTGGTGTATAGAGGAAAAGGGAACCTTTTCAAGTGTTGATGGTTTTTTTGTAAATTCTACAACATCTCTCCTACTCATTCCCGTTCTTCTGGAAAGGACATTAGCATAGTCAAGAGCACAACAGTACTGCCAAAGCCTCTGGCTGTTTTCCAAAACTTAAAGGAAAATAGAAAGTCATCTCTCATAAAGAGCCTCCTTCCTGAAATATGCCAAATGATTTACACATCCCCTTCACTCACTCCCTTTCAATACCTGCCCCAATTGACTAGCTTGAAAGCTTGTGAATAGGAGAATAGGGAAGAAGTAGTACTAATTATTTGTATATATTTTACCATTCAGTTATTTGAGTTCTTTCATGAATGCATAGTTTGACATAATGCTTGGGTGGATTATAATAAGACCCAAGCCTCTATTCAGCTTCAGGTTTTCTTTTTGAGGCCTTCATAGGACCTCTAACCACATGTGTAAAACTGAGATTATATGGATTCCTAACATTCTGAATCACAAAACATCTGAGTGGTGGTAAGATGTAAGTTATTCTCAGAAAGGCAGAATATCTAAGGTACTCCTCAAATCTCTGGCAGAAATAAATAAAAATCCAAAAATCCATTTCTGGCCATCCTTGACTCCTGAGAAGTGTTGATTATGGCATCCAAAATTCAAAAGATTGTTTGCCACTGGAGTAAAAGATGCATAGATTCTCTCTGCCTTTCCCTATTTAATAACTATCTAGTCCAACCTTCATTCATTACAGGCATTTCTCAACTCTTATGTCATTTAACTGAGTTGACAACAAAGTTCAATGGGCAAAATCTCATCTGTAAAAATATACCTATCACAACTAAGTATATACCATCACATTGTGATATACACCTATCACAAAGGCTAAGTATTTCATTATGGAAAACACTGGGTCAGGGCCATTGAACTGGCTTAAGACAATTTGTGGAATTGGTACCCAGCCCTAATATTTCTTCTGATGTTCAATCGAGCCAATGTTATATGATAAACAGACTTATAAAAGGAAAATTGGAAGCAAGCAAGACAATTTAGTTCCTTTTAATAAGTTCCCAAGAAATCTTGATCTCTGCTTTTCAGTTCCTTTCATCTTGCTTCACTTTTTTTCCTTGAAGGAAAAAGAGATGCCTAAAATAGAGAAAAAGATGCTTTTAGGATTTCCTGCCACTGCTGCTGCCAAGAGATATTATGAAAAAATATGCATTACATAACATTTTATAAGCATCTTAGCTATTCAGGAAATTTAATCTGTAAAGACACACGCTGTACTTTGGGACTTCCTTAATGCCAAGGTTATCTATTAAAGGAATAAAGCCTATTGATTTCACTTCCAAAAACTTCACTTCAATTTTTTTTTATTATAAACATGACTAAAAGTAAGGAACAGTAACATTTTTGAAGTTCTCAAAGGCAGTATAACTAAAGTACTCCAGCTTTTATATAGCTTTACTGTATAGTATAGTAGAAACATGTGGTCTTAAGCAAATCTTAAGTAAATCTTATTTTAGAATAACTGTGTTTAGGGCTGCATTGTAAATGAAGCCAAATGGCAAGACTTGAGTTTGGAGTATAACAAAAAAAAATGCCTAAAACTGATCAAAATAAACCCAAATTTATACGCAAGTGTATGTGGATTAAATTAACAAAAAGTCAGTCCAGTTCTATATCTAGCATGGAATCTGCTAGCATAAGCTCTCACAATTAAAGGTTCTTGTTTTTTGTAATATTTCTTTAATTAAAAATAAAAGTGGAAGCTGATACATTGTAAAGCAAAGAACCTGAAAGTAATATCATTTTTATGTACAGGAATGTTTCAAAGCTAAACTAAGGTCTAAAGTGCTTATTTTCTAAATGTTCTTAGAAAATAAAAAAAATGAGGGTATAAATGTATTCAAATACTTTGTTTGGATGTGTATCCATTTACTCTGAAAATAAGATAAAATAACCAAGACTGTAGATAACATCAAGGGATAACAAAAAAAAATAATAACATGGTCTGTTTTTCTCTGGGAATTGGCTGATATGTAATTGAGCATACAACTGCCATACAAAATGCAGGAATTTTGTAAGAGGAGCCATGATATACTCTATGAATTCCAAATGTTTTAATTCTCTCCCCTCAAATATATATTAATCTACAATTGGATTAATTGAATATTAGGATCTATGGTTTTGAAGTAGATCAGGAATTTAATATATTTGTTTGCTGTATAAGCTTTTAACACGGGGTTAATTTGCCCCACTTGCCTGCCACTATTTTAAAAAATACACTCTCTGGGCGTAGATATGGGCAAAATGGCAGGCTAAGAGTTTACTCATTTCACCTAAATCTATCTAAACTGGCGGGAATGGCAGCCGCCGCCCTTAGAAGAGACTCAGTTCCAGTTTGCAAGAACATCATGTGGGCGAATAAGACTTTTCTCCCAGCCTCAGTTCTATCTCTAAAGACTAACACAGGAATAACATTAAAAATTTAGTTAACATTACTGTGTGCCGGTTATTTGAATAAATGGATGTATAAATAACATGGCTATTGCCTGTTTGGTTACTTCTCTCCTGACTAAATCTTTCAAACAACTGAGAATTGTGGTTAATCTACCTATTACACTTTATTTGGAGATATTGTTGAGGAAAGTGTATCACAGACCAAAGCAAGCAGGCCCAATGCTTCTGTCATTCCAGTTCAGATAGTGGTCTCTCTCTTTCCTGACAGCTTTTCAGAGTCCAACCTGCAATTAGTCCATTAAAAAGGGAACTACAGGCTCTCCAATACTACAGAGCCATCTAGTGACTTTTTACAGCAACTAGATAATTACACTTTAGTAATGGTGCTTAAAAATTCCCAAACCTCTTGCTGAAATGTGTTAATTATAGCAATCATACACTGATATTTTATTTCTGATTACACAGTGTTCTTTACTAAATTATTTGAAGTGCCAGAATTGAAAGTAAAAATTAGATGGATCAAGCTTTTTACTAGAGTAAAAACTTGAAGCCAGTCAGCCGGTGGATAGCCATCAGTTGAAGATGATCCAATTCTTCTGAATGAAACAGGTTGCAAGCTAGATTATTTATCATTCCTCTTCCTCCAACTAAATGATTCAACATATTTATCAACTTCAAAGATCACATTTTGTGACTATGATTCACATTTGGAAATCATGAAAACAATCAATGAGCTAATAATCCATTTTGTACAATAGATCTGATTTTTCCTGCCTGATACTAGAGAGTAGAATAGAGAACATGCAAAAGTGGGGTTTTAATCATACAGTCATGGCTGCCATTTGACCATATCCTGCAGATATCTTTGGCTAAATGGAAAGAACAGAGTCCAGTCCTACTTTTGAACCCTCCCACCCTTGGCAGATGTAGCAAAAATTCCATCCTGGTTTAATAACTTTTTGTTTAGTGCTACTATATTTGGGAAAAACCATGTGCCTGACAATAAAATATATTTTTTACTCCTAATTACTTGTATGCTGTATATAAAGAATTTTAAAGTCTGAATATCTGTGTAATCAAGATATATTTGTGACTCAAAAAAGTGTTACATTAATGGCAGTAGAAACTTTTATTTATTTTATTTTTATTTATTAAATTGGTTTGCCACCCATCTTGCCACATACAGAAATGCTCATATGTGATGCAAAGCTGAAGACAATATCTTCTACCTAAATATTTCTATTCAGATATTATATAGGAAGCCAAACAAGTGTATGAGGTCCCAAAGTTGCAGTTGCCCTTCAAAAGTCTTAGATGCAACCCCATAGTCTACATATTGCTATTGTAGAAAGTTAGCACCCACCCCTCTCCTAGAAGAATGAAATATGACATATGAAAAAGGCAGAATATTATATTTCCCTGGATGAGAAAAGGAGAAACAAGCTTCTTTCAGCTCCAGGGTGATGGGATTAAGATATGGCCCTTAGGACATGATAGTATTAGCCCTTACTCAAAATCCAAACCAGGACAAAGCCATTAAGCCCAGGGGTGGGTTCCTACCAGTTCGTTGATTATGCACTTCGTGAGCGTACTTGCCGATCGCCTGTCAAACGTGCACTGCGCATGATTGACTTAGAAATCTTTGTGGTGTTCTGCAAGCACTCTGATTCAACAGCTGCGCAGTGGATAGC
>JANHGC010009662.1:181463-193439 GCA_027560395.1 Boaedon fuliginosus | reverse complement strand
TAAATATAAAAAAATATATATTTTGTATTAATGGCAGGTAAGACTTTGAACAAAGATGTATTTCCCCTCCTGTCTTTCTACCACATTCTACAATCTACAACCTCTTCTGAAGAATCCTAATTGATCTAATAAACCTGATGACCTGAGTTTCATTTGTTAAAATGACATGGGGAATTATGGGTAGAAGTTCTATAATTCTTTTGCCCACTGCACAAAGGAAGGAATGAAGGAGCTGTGTGCACCAATAGGTTTTTTAAAAAAATATTATCCTATCAAGGTTCAAGTGTCCAAATATGACCATATTAAGCAAAATTAGATATTTAATCATTTTTTAATCATTTAATCAAGTTTTACTAAATGGAAAATAAATATCTTTATTAATCAATATAGAAACAGAGCGTTTTTATTAGTTTCAAATCTTTTTAAAGAACCACTTTATATATGTTATTTTTAACAATGCATCTAAAATGTTTAGCATGCACCTTTAATATGTTTCAATATATACATATATACATGTAAGAAATACAGTCCAGAAAAAAAAGATTGGCAACAGTTCCTACCACGTACACCTATTGGAGGTGCAGATGTTACTTCATTAAATGAAAAAATAAACAAAAATATTTTTTTAAAAACTGTAACATCCAATGATGCATATTCAACCAGCAAGTTAATATCACGGATCTGTTTTTTTTCTGCCCTTCCCCTCAAGGCTCTCCTTCCCCACCAAAAATGGCTGCGTGACCTATCATATACTATACACATTATCTTATGGAATAAAAGAATTTTCAGATTGGATTGCTTCATACAAACAGGGCAATATTTCTCCAATCACATTCAGGCAAGTCTTCCTTCTATAATCTTCATAAAACTCTATCAATAATCTTCAATTGGCCCCACTGAACTGGATTCTCAGTGGGAAGTAGATTAATCACATAACCTTCCCTTCTATTCTTACATCGTTGACTATACAATATTCTACGTGAAAAAAGGAATTTACAATACTGTCTTACAGAACTTATCTAAAAGTCAGGGTGGCTTTCAAATAAGTAAAACTGCTTCCACTGAAGTTTATAAATTGTTTACTATGATACTCAACAGTGTTTATACACTATTATAGAGTCTTCATTACTTATTTTTCAAGTTATATGACAAAAAGATGGAAGAAAAGGCTGATTCACAATGTGATTTGTTTTTCATTTACTTATGCACAGATCCTTGAAAAACAACACAAAAATGACAAACTGCAGTGGACAGATTTGCATTTCATGTTAAAACCAAAATAAACAAACCATATTGTAACTCAGATTTATGAATTAATAGGTAAAAAGTATGAAAAGAAAGATATATGTCTCAAAGTATTTAAGTGGCATATCAAATATTTTAAAAAATTGCTTCATGGTGAATTACTTGTAGTAATGTATTTTTTCAAGAATTTGTTCCACAATGTTATTTTTATATCTGAAATCATAGAGTTAATATTGTTCTTTTTTAGAACTACTGCATACAATATTTTGTCCAAACAACCAAAATAATTCAATAAGCGATAAAACAATAACAAGACTAGAATCCAGTGCATCCTTTAAAACATTTACTAAAAATTGAGCTACCCAATATAACCTGAAATTTATTTTGCTTTTACAAAATCTATTCCAATTTGGAATCCAAAATAATCTTGTATAAAACAGTTTAAACTTCAGAAATAATCAAAATTAACATTGGTTCATTGCACTACCTAGTGAATGCCTTCTTTTGACCTGATTTTACAATATCATCAGGAGATGGTGATTTGAAATCAAATGGAGTGATTGCACTTAAGGGTCCAATTTCATTAACTTTTGCTTCTTGTATTTGTCTGCTATACAAAAAAGCCTTATGAATATTTACACTTTGATGTTTACATCTCTTTGAAGGGTAATGAAGACATAAAGTTATAGCAAAAGTGGAGGGTTTTGCACACAAAGCTTTTGCCCATGAAACGGTGCCTTTTAAAATAGGTGACCTCACTTTTTTTTTGCTTTTCTTGCTTATTTTAGTTAAAAACATTTGCTGCCCCTGCTTTGAAAATAAAGCTTTAGCTTCTGGAAGCATTGTATTTAACTGTATTTCTTTAGGCTCTGGTGCTAATACTGATTTTCTAATAAGTACACTTAGATCAATATCTGAATTTACAACTGAAGGCTGCACCTTTCTAGCTAAATGAAATTCTGAATGGCTGTTTATTATTTCAGGGCTGTCCACTGCAATAGATTTTGCAATTAAATCTGAAAGTGATAAACTCTCAAGTTCTTTTACTGGAGATGACTTAGAATGTGTCAAGGAAGATAAGGATCCTGAGAGTTCTGTTATGCCAGATGATACTGGAAGATGGTTGGCTAGCTGAGACAATGGTGAATGTTCTAATTCCATATCCGTGAGGTCTTCGGAGGGCAAATTGCAAAGTTTATGCAATAAGCAAGGCTTGCTTGAATTGTTTCCTTGGTGTTCCTGCAGGAGATCGGCCAGTGATGGACTTTCAGACACTGAAAATGCTAAGCTGCTAACCTTTGAAGAATTGCTATTGCACCCCTGAAAGCAAGACTTGTTTTTGCTTTCAAAAGATTCAGTCATTTTATTAGATGTATTATTTATATTATCTAGTTTTAAATTATCAAAGTAACTATCCAAGCAGCTTTTGGATCCACAGTCATTTTTTTTCTGTGGCATGATTAATGAACCAGCTTGTGCATCTGATGAATCACCTGTTTCATTAATTATGTCTTTTAAGTCCTTAAGGTCTTTAAACTCAGACCAACTCCAAGAATTTTTTTCTGATAGGTTTTCTTTAAGCAATTCAGCCCCAGAATTAAAGCAAGTGTTATATTCAATGCAAGGTTCACTAGCTGTAGTGCTATAGCTCGCAGCTTGTAGGAGAGTGTCACACTTGCCGGATTGTTCATTGCCACCACTTAACGATAAAGGAATAATTTCCAAGGATTTGCATGAAGATGTGCTAGTTTTCTTTTTAGCAGGAGTTTTCCAACATTTGGATCTGAAGAGAATTTTATCATTCGGAACTGAAGTATTGTAAGTGGATTCAGCATTGACAATTGGACCATTAAAACTAAAGGAGGAACCAGTGGAATCAGAAATGTTTTCAACCAAATTAGTCAAGTGATTAATATTAGAAAATATTTCTGAACAAAATAAGCCTTACCTTACAACAGCCAACAATTCCAAGACAGATGCAAGGTAAAGATAGTTTCAATTTGCAAGCAGGAAAGGCAACAGCAAAATCAAGAAAAAAGAACATGAAAGGCATTTAATTAACAAACATTATTGAAACTGTATTTAGAGTAATACATATGTTCATGAATTCAACTTCACATATCTTCAATTTAATTAAAATTGCTATTAAAGTAATTAACACAACAGAGTTTATCTCAATTTTTTCAATTTCAATTTTATTGGATTTATACCCCGCCTCTCTTCACCCTGAAGGGGAACTCCAATTTATATTTACAGGATGCACTATTTATCTTTGTGAGACTAAGATTTAATTTTATGACAAGTAGCACTTTTGTGTTACATGTATATTTATTATTTAGCTACTCAATTTATAGAAAGAAAAGTGCCTTTTCTTAGACAATCAGTTTAGGGTCCTAGCTAAAGAAAATAGGAGAGAAGTTCAAGCCCTGCTTTAGGCCCAAAGCCAATTACTGTATATACTCAACTATAAGCCGAGTTTTTCAGATCCAAAATGTGCTGAAAAAGTCACCCTCAGCTTATACTCAAGTCAAAGCTAGTGCTTTACTGTTTTTCTGTTAAATAAATACCTAACCCTAACCCACCTGCCATTTTCGCCTTTTGCATGTCATGTTTTCCAACCAAAAATGTGCTGCACTTGCTAGGATCACGGTCTGCCTCAGGTAGAGAGAAGGCTCGTGGGGCTTGCGGTGTGCGCACCGCTCTCTGAGGCAGACCACAATCCAGGCACCAGTGTGTAGAGCAAGCACAGGGACGGCAGGGCAGGTCCCCTTCAATCCCACCCGCTTCTGCAGCAAGCGCAGAAGCCTCCTTGCCGGCGCTGACATTGGGCTCCGGGAGACCGGCAGCTGAGGCAGGGCACAGCCACGCATCCCCTTTAAGGACGGGTGGGGAATGCAGGCAAAAGATGAAATTGGAAGGCAGTGGATGTAATGGTGGAGCTGGCCCAAAAGCCTGGGCTCTGCGCATTGCGTTCTTGAGTGATTCCAGGCCCGTTAGTGCTCTCGCCAACCTGAGTGGGGTAGGGGAAGCAGCCCAGTTGCAAGGCGTCAAAGATTAGGAAGTGGCGCAGTACCCGTTTTTAAGAGGAATCTCTACCTCTGCGCATCGTTTTCGGGTGATAGAGTCCTCTGAAAAACCAGGACTACGCCTCCACCCTAATCTTTGGTGCCTTGCAACCAGACTGCGTTCCCCTCTCCCGTCGGCGAGAGCACCAATGGACCTGGAATCACCTGAAAACACGATGCACAGAGGCAGAGATTCCTCTGAAAAACTGGCACTGAGCCTTTGCCCTAATCTTCAGCTCCTTGCAACTGGGCTGCTTCACCCCTCCCAGTCAGCAAGAGCACCAACAGGCCTGGCTTCTGCGAGTCATGTTTTTGGGCAATTCCAGGCGGTGGAGATCAGCGGTGGTGGGGATACCCACCGCCAGGAATCGCCCAAAAATGCAGTGCCAAGAGTCCAGGCCCGTTGGTGCTCTTGCTGGCCAGTGGGGAGCAGCCTGCAAAGGCTAGGGCGGAGGTGCAGTGCCGGTTTTTCAGAGGTGGCTTCGGGTGGAAGACTGGCGACCTTGGGCTCGCTGGAGCATTTTTGGCCTCCGCAGGCCCCGTGTTTTGCCTCTGCACAATGTATGTTTGGGCAATTCCAGGCAGTGGGGATCACCACCGCCACTCCCCGCTGCCTGGATCTGCCTGGAACCACTCAAAAACACAACGCGCAAATGCCAAAAACGGGGCATGCAGAGGCCAAAAACGCGATGACTGATCAAGGAGTGGTAAACCATTTCTATCTGTTTGACCCTTCTGATTACAGAAGCATCTATATGTTCCTTAAGGAAACAAAATAAAAATCTGTATTTCCTATCAATTTTATAAATGTTCTATAGTGAAACAGGATGATATGAAATGTTCTGGAGGCTTATACTTGAGTCAATACGGTTTTCCAGTTTTGGTAGGTAAAATTAGGTACCTCGGCTTATATTCAGGTCGGCTTATACTCAAATATATACAGTAAGTGAGCCTGAGCCAGGCACTCCCTCTTAGTGCTAGGAAGAAGATAATAGCGAAGTGCTTCTGAAAATGTTGCCAAGAAAACTGCATGAACTTGCTCATGTAATGACCGGGAGTCAAGACTGAGTCCAAGACTAAGTCCCACACATAAAAAGTGCCCTTTTAAAGCTTTTCCTGTTAATTCTGCAAATAAACGTACCTTTAGTTGGCTTTCCTACAATTACATTATCCTCATTCTTAGTCTTCCCATTTTGCTTATTGCCTTGTGCAAGGATAGAATCCAAAGCTTGCTGTATATCAAAGTTACTGCTGAGTACTGCTTCCACTAGCATTTTTTCTGGCAATGTATCTCCAAGGACTTCTTTCATACGATCGAGGCATGAATTTAGCTGAGCTAAATAATGGGATGAAATAATGAATTATTAAGGGAAGAGAAATCTTGCAGAAAAAAATCATGTAAACAGTTGAAAATAGAGATTCTAATTTTTTTAAACAATCACCACCATTTTCATCCAGGAAGAAAAGAATACACATTTCATATCCTTTTAAGATATAGTACATTTCAGATTGGAAGCTTTTCAGATTGCAAGGCAATAGGATGTTTTGGAGCAAGCATGGGCATACATGTAGCTCCAACATTGAACTTCTTATTCAATATTTTTAATATATTTAATACCATTATAAAATATGTTATAGAAATGGATTAAGATGAATGCAAATTTGAAGATCAATGTATTAGTCAAAGTTTTTAAATGAGTGACCCAAAATCAGAATTTCATTTCTTTCAGCTTCTCACAAATACACTAAGCGTGGTTTTCAAGTATAGATTGAAAAATCTTTTGAAACTATGTTTTTACATATAATAATATTGTCAAGACTTTTATATGTACAAAGTTAAAAAAAACTTACAAATATCTACAAAGGAAAAATGGATGGTGAAAGAATTTGCAGAGATGGCAAAATTGGCAGCTTTGATTAAAGAATGTTCAGTTATTCTGGGCAAAACCTGTGTTCAACTTGAGGACTTCCTGTTCAAAGAACAAATGGCAGCCATGGCCAGGAGCATCTTTGCATAGTTGCATTTGTATGCCAACTGCAGCTGTTCCTGGCTTGGGAGCCCTGATTACAGTCACTCCTGCTTTGGTCTTCTCCCAAAAGGACCCCTGTGTAATGTGATCCTCATGGGGCTGCCTTTGAAAGTATTTGGAAGCTTCAGCTTGTGAAAAATGCAGCAATGTGGAGTTATAAGTGCATATCATTGGCGCAAACAGCACCTCTGCTGTATAATTTTATTTCATTTTAAATATAATGAAAGTTTCTACAGACAAAAACACAGCTGAGCCATAGGTTCACATGTGTCCCTCATGGCCAATGTCTACATGGAAGAGGTAGAAACCAAAGCCCTAAACACAGGATTTCTACCCACTCATTGGTATAAGTATATGGACAATACTTGAGTCAAGATTAAAATAGGAAGTGGAAGCCTTCACCAACCACATCAACTCTGTGGACAAATACATTAAGTTCATACAGGAAGATCTTAAGGAAAACAGTCTGGCTTTACTGGACTGTGCACTGCACATTGAAGAACACAAGACGCCTTAACACTGAAGTTTACAGAAAACCCACACACAGAGATCAATATTTGCATTTTGAGTCTCACCATTCACTAGAACACAAAATGGGAGTGATCAGACTCCTACACTATTGGGCTGAAAGGTTATCTACCAGTGAAGAGGAAAAAGAAAAAGAACTAAAACAAACAAATCACTCAGAACTTGTGGTTATCCTAACTGGGCCTCCATCAAATCCAAAAAAGACGCAGCAAAAACCCCTCCATTAAAGACAAAGAAGAGAACAACAAACATAGTAACCCTGTCATTCCATACATGGTAGGAATATCTGAAAAGCTGAGGAGAATTTTCAACAAACACAACATAAATGTACACTTTAAACCCAAGAATAACTAAAGCAGGTTTGTTCACCCCAAGGATAAAACACCCAGGCACAAACTGAGCAGTGTGATATATGCAATACAATAAAGTGAAACATATACACATCTGTACATTGGTGAAACAAAACCACTTCACAAATGCATAGCACAACATAGAAGATTAAACCCATCAAGACAAGATTCAGTGGTCCATCTGCATTTGAAAGAAAAAGGTCACTCTTTTGAAGATAGTAAAGTCCACATTGTGGATAAAGAGGACCAATGGTTTGAAAGAGGGTTAAAAGAATCCATCTATGTTAGAATTGAATACCTCTTCCTCAACAGATGGGAAGGAATAAAACACCACCTATCTTCAGTTTACAATGCAGCCCTTGCAGCAGTTCCAAGAAGATTCTGCAACCAATTGCATTCAGGTAACCCTGAGGGCACAGATAAATCCACAAGTGGCCTCAACAGCTCTCAGAGTGCCAACAACCAGAAATACAATCCTTTCATCCCTCCCACCATCCTATCAGAACTTATCCTTCCATCCCCCCCATCATCCAGTCTCAACTGTAGTACCCGTCCTTCTATCACCCTGCCATCAGAACTGATGAAGCTTCTTGGAAGAAAAGCAAGGATGAAAAGCAAAACCATTTCTCCTTCTCCTTTTTCAAGCAAAAAACAATCCAGTTGCCTTTTGAAGAAAACATCACCTTTGAGACAACTATGACCTGGATGATTGTGAATCTCCACAGACACTCTGCTCCATAAGCTCTGCTAGCTGCCAATGCACTTTTGATTTTAATTCAAAGTGCTGGTAGTCAACTTTGAGGATGGGTTACTTATGGGACTATGTTTCCCTAATTGTAGGTATCCATCCTGTAAGATCCACCAGGAGAGGCATGCTCCAGGTTCCATCCTTCAGAAATGTTTTCCAGCTGAATCCATGAAAAAAAAATCCTGTCACCATATTCAACCTGTGCAATATCAGTCACCTGGAGATTAAACTTATCCCAACCCACTGACTTTTAGCAAGGCTTTGAAGACCTGGTTTTGACATCAAGCTTTATTAAGTCTTGTGATATTTGAGTTCATAGTGTTCTGCAAATTTATAGAGAAATATTTAGGATGTCCATTGGCATAAGAAGCATGCTAATAAATTACAAATTAGATATATTCTACTGGCAGTGGAACTCCTAGCCCTTTATAGAAACTATAAAATTCTTAAAATCATTCATTTTCTGGACTGAATCAGACTAGCTTCTGAGTAATTTCTGAGTATTTTTCACTTGGAATTATTGAAATGATGTGATCTAACAAGGCAGATTAAAGGGAGTGAAACCAAGTCTCCTTGCCCCATTTGTCTGTCTTTCCATCTTCTACCATCATTTTCTTAGTGTTGGACATTTTACACAGATTTTAAGTTGTTGCATCACTTCTTTCAAATGCAGATGTTAGGCAAATATACCAGTTTATTGAAAATCAAGTATTTCTGTAAACCAATAAACAGAGCACACAATGTACACACATTAAATAAAGGACAGTTATTATTTGTATAATACCTTTTTCAAGTCTAGTCAGCTGGCGACTGGAGATAAAATTGCTATGTTCAGAGTCTTCATAATCATATTCCTCTAAAGGTTCTGCGGAGACTGAAGTATTATCTCGTTTTGAATAAATAAACTGAGCAGCTAGAATAAAATAAGAACAGAACAAGGATCATCTGGGTCCATAATTAATTTGCCTTTCTATTCTTAAACTTTTGATGTCTTTTCAAGAACTACAAATATGTATTACCAATTCACAATAGATATTTTTGCAAATCTGATTCTAATTTCTATAGTTTTATTCTTGGCCAATTGTTTAATTATGAGACTGGGACAATTAATTTGCCTTTTAAATGTTTCATAGAATTAAAAATTTTCATTACAGATAATGAAAGAGTATTTTTTCTTAGCATAATCATATGGTATTAACAATCCCCAAAGTCATTTTAAATACATCCTCTAATTATATATGAAGTTTCATTATTTCTATTCCTTTTGCTCTGAGAGGGTATGAGAAGAGATATATATGATACCAGACTTTAGATCATCATCATCGTTTAATGACCCATAATCCCTTGCGAGGTGGAGTCTGGGCAAATGAATGGAGCTAGCAGTGTCTAATGGCCGGATGCCCTTTTTGTCACCAATGCAGCGTTTTGTTCAACATATATATTCTCCTTGTGCCCAGAGAGAGAAATATCTGCCTCTATCCAGGATTGAACTCACAGCCTCCTGGTTGTGAGGCGAGAGCTCCACCTCTAGGCCACCACACCACTCCATGATACTAGACTTTAGATATAGATAGGACTTCAGCAACAGTAAGTAAGCTGATTTTACTAATATCAACTCCAAACCAATTTCTAGTTCATAAGCAAATAAGCTGTACTAGGATTTTTTTGCCTCCATTCATTATTCCATTCTAAGCAGAATGTATGCCAAGTTATTTTGTATATATCTATCCATCTATATACTACTAAAACTCTGTCACTCTAAAATGTCTGTTTAACTGGACAAATACTACATCATTGGGAAGCCTTTTTCAATAAAGGCACTTCAAATGAATTAACTTACAGCAAGAGTTCAAAATCCAAGACTCATGACTCCTATGGAATTGTAATTTGGAAAATTTTGTAAAACATTTTATGTCATAAAAATTACCATAAAGCATTTTATGACATAATGAAAAAAGTCATACCATTTCCTGTTAAACTTCTAAAATGTTTGAATGTGCTATAGAGTTCAATACGGACTACTTTCAAGGCAGATACATCTTTAAATATCTCCCTGAATTTTTAAGAACTTTTCAAATATATTAGAAGTTCTGCCACGTTGAAGGTATTGAACAATCTAGTAAGGAATCTCTGAAACAATGATTCAACAGGTCACAGGTTTTCTAGTTCAGTTTCCCAAACTTTCTGGGTTAGTGGTCTGGAGGGGGGGTGGGGCAGGCACCTTTATGCACGCATGTGCACATGCAAATGGGGCTGCAAGCGTGCACATGCAAACAGTGACGCAAGAACCCACATTTGCAGTGCTAGCGCCAGCGCAATGCTCGCAATGCTAGAGCAAGTGGAGGGATGCACATGCATACTGTCCAGCCACTCACATGGCCCAGTGGCCAACAGGCCAAGGCCTGGTAATGGGCCATGGCCCACAGGTTGGGGACCCTTGCTCTCATTCATTCTAGTTCCCATACTACAGAGAGGTAACAGCCTAAGGCTACACATTAAATATGCAAACCGATACCATAAATAATGGCAAAATGTAATGCAAACCTGTTGATGGTGAGATGCAGTAATCATCGTCTACAGACTGCCCATAAAGGTCATCATCTTCAAAATCTGAAGTGCAAAAACAAAACCAACCTTCTCATAACTGTAATTTTGAGTAGTAGTCTTATTTTATTCTAGCAAACATCAAGATACATTGTAATTAAATATCATTTCCATTTGAATCCTTTTAAATATATGCATTAAAGACAATTTAATTCCTGAAACTTCTTTTATTTATATCTTCTTCCTGGATATATATTAGTTCTTTTCAGATATTTCTTGTCCCAATACATTTGGAACTTATAACTTCCCCATAAAAAACAATAAAAAATAAGTACCAAATTCTGCAAGAAAAGTTTTAGACATTTTTAGCATTTTTTATTTTTCCAATGTAGTTTCACTGTTTAAAGCAGAATATATTGTTTGAGGAAATAAGCTTGAACTACTGTGTTAATAGTAAATATTAATATAATATAAATTGAATTTTCCAAATTGAAGAATTTGAAGTATTTTAAAAGTTCACCCTCAATATTTAGATACTGAAAATAAGCCAATCTCAACAGATCAGGCCAATTCAAGTGCTTTATTTCACAAGCAAAAGCCTTTTCTCTATTGGATAGTTGCAACTAGGAAGCAGAAATAGCAATTGATAGAGGGTACCTGTTTTACCTAGGCATGCTTACTGTATGCACAGAGGATATTATTACTGGGCTATCTGCTATACTAAATGTTGTTCTCCTTAATTTCAGAGGGCACGCAAGGAGAAATTAAATGCAAGTAGGCAATTGCTTGATAGCAATCTTTAAAGTCGATGTAATACCATCACTTGTAATAATCGACTAGGAGCATAATACTTCAGTTTAAAAATTATTTATTTTCAGTCTGTATGGAACTATTACATTCCTCAATTTGGGATCAGGGTTTAAAATATTGTTCTCTTACGTTTATGTTGAAATAAAACCGTGTAGATAAAAGTCACAATATAAAAGAATAACAACCAGGATGAAATAACAATGATGTTTAAAAATAAGACATGTGCGTGGACTAAAGGATCCTTTTGGTTGGTGACATGATTTAACCCAGTATTAAGTACATATTTCAAAATCTGAAAAGGTGCACTTGCAAACCATTGGACAAGATTTAGAAATAAAGTTTAACATTCGGATTGAAATCTCTAATTCAATATACCCTTGTCGATGAATCCAAAACCTGTTTTACTGAGTAGTTTCTTAAATGTATCATAACGTGTGACCAATTTGAACCAGATTAATCTTTAACAGGGGGACACTCAAACGGAAGCAAGCCTTGTTTATTATCTGGTTTGCTCACTTCAGTGTTGCCTCCTCTATATGGACAAGATGTTATCTCCGCTTCCTTTCCACACAGGCAACCAAAGTCCTCCCCTACGCTCAGCTGTGAGATAAGACCAACACACCCACGCACGACCCCCCCCCCTTTTTTTTTTTCTT
>JANHGC010009662.1:163171-175811 GCA_027560395.1 Boaedon fuliginosus | reverse complement strand
TAAAATAAAATAAAATTAAATAAATAAATAAATAAATAAATAAATAAATAAATAAATAAATAAATAAATAAATAAATAAATACGGAAGGCAGAGGGACCTATTGTACATCTCCAGAATAGGAAGCCAGATTTACCTCAAAATGCACTGGCTTTATTTTGCTCTGGTTTAATTTTAGATCAACCACTTTGCCATTTTTAAAAAAAAAAATCTTCTGATGTATAAAATAAGGATTATGAAATAGATTTGCTTCTCATCAAGTGGGTGAGGGGGCAGGTAGAAGTGTTGATTAGTTACTGTTTAAATCTATGGTATGTAACTACATTGTGCTGTTGTAAACTAAATAGGATTTAAAAAGAAAAAGTAAATAGAAATCCTGCTTGAGCTTTCAGGGCATGCACAGGATCCATCTGTTTATCTGTCAACAACAAATAAATGCAGCTTAAACGAAAATAATTGGAGTACAGCCATTCCTGTGCTGAAGTGCCAAGTCTTGAGGTTAGGTATCTGCAGCAATCACAACTGGCAAATCAGCGGTAGAAATTGAGGGATTTTCTTGCTGGTTTTGCATGCTGCAAGAATATAACACAGAGATTCAAGCTCAGACTGTATTGATTAAGACTGTGCTGTTCTTTAATCTTTAAAAATATTTACCCATCTGTCTGAAACTCCTTGTTTTTTTAAGATATCTACAATGAAGACAGAATTGTGGGTATATGGACACGGTGAGGGAAAGATGCATATCTGGATGGCTGCCTCCTTATCTGCTTTACTACACTGAGGAAACAGTTTTCTTAAGGGGTTAGGCATTCATGTTCCTAGCAGAGGCTGTCTGCCCAGGATTACATCAATTTCCAAGAATCTCTACCCATCCAATTCAATCTAGCAGATTGGTCATGATACAGATCCTGTCAACCAAAGACTATTGGGCCTCTTCCGGAGTAGCCCCTGCTCTGTGACATATTCTCCCCACAGAGATTAGAATGGTCTCAGCCCTGCTGGCTTTCTGAAAGGCTGGCTGTGTAGCTGAGCCTGGGGCTCTGAACGTGCGAAGAACCTCATTTCTTAGCTTTACTGTTAATTGGTTCATTATCTCAGCTACTGTGTATATTAATTTTGGATGTTTTCATTGTTTAAATGTTTTTATTATTTTTATAGTTTTAGAACTGCTAGCTAGACATTGGTTGGGATAGGCAACTATAGAAATTTATTTAATTAATCAATTAATTAATTAATTAAATTCCTGGTCCCGTGACTTAAAAAGAAATCTTTCCCTACAGATAAGAAAATGCTGGCAGTGAAATTACCACTGTAGGAGGAGCAACCCTAAAGGAGAACTGGAAAGGTCTTGGGGATGAGAGCACCCTACTTTTATTTTTGTATATTTAATGAGTACTAAGAGCAGTTGCGGAGAGGAATCTAAACTGCTGGTTGATTATGGCTTGCTGAGATTAACAGTTGTAGCAGAATCAAGGAGGAGAATGAGAACTGGAAAACGGACTGGGGGAAAACATTGAACAAGTAGCTGGCTTATGGTGGGGCATATTTTGTGAAAATATGCAGTCTGGCAAAAGGCTAGGATAATTTCCTTTAAGATTACAGATGAATCAAACATTTCAATTTAGTTCTTCCAACTTAAAATCCCTGCTTTTCAGTGCCCTATTGGGTAAAATAGCCTTTATCCAGGATTTTATCTACTATCTAAGAGCCATGGGCTTCAGTGGTTAGAATGCAGTGCTGTAGGCTAACTCACTGCCCGTTGCAGGAGTTCAATTCTGAGTGGCTCAGGGTTGACTCAGCCTTCCATCCTTCCAAGGTCAGTAAAATGAGGACCCAGATTGTTGGGCTAACTCTGTAAACCTTTTAGAGAGTGCTGTAAAGCACAATGAAGGGTATATAAGTCTATGTGCTATTGCTATCTAGTCCTTAACTTTGTATTTATCATGGATATATGCAAACAGAAGAGTTTTTATGCAATTTATGCCTACCAGCTTTGTCTAACATACTATGGTGTAATACAGTAGCATAGGAAAATGGTTGGGAAAGGACAATAACAGTCTTTAAAATTTCATCTTGATAACCAGATGTACCATTTTATAAACTCCTAGTTTTCAGTGGAAGATGGTATATTTGGTTATTCAAACCAGTCAGCATACTATTTATATTTTTGTTGAATCGTCTCTCCTCCTGGGTTATTTGGGATAATCTTAAACATGCCATTGAATTACCCATAACACCATGTTTTGTAGAATTTCAGTATCCTCATTGATTAATTCTCAATTAAGAACAATTAATGATTGAATCCTCTCTTTAAAGTTGATCAGCCTATACCAACTAGTGTCTGCTCCACACTTACCACAGGCTATGATTTTGGATTTGTTTCTTTGTTTCCCTGAAGTTTGTGATCTAAAAATGGAGACTGTCTATAACACTGTTGTCATGGTCATATCATTCTCTGGTTAATTTTAGGCTGAAAGCTGATAGAAACTTCTGAGGTCAAGGACCATTTAAAATTATCCAGTTAAAATACTTGATTTATCTAAATAGTTTCATGAATGCTTTGGGGAATTTCTCATGGTATCTCTCAGTGATACTGTTAAGTGCCATGGCAGACCTTTGAAAAATGGAAGTAATTAACATGGTTGACGTTGGCCCTCCTAAGAACCTCTTTCTCTCTGATAGAGAGAAATCAGCCCACCACTTTATTAAGGATTTAAGAGTAATGAAGCAGATGGGGCAACAGATAGTCGAAAAACTTTTCTGACAGATCAGATTGATATGAAGCCCATCTGAAAATCCACTTGAGCTTCTGCTCTGCTGTTCTTTTACATAGGTCAATATAAGTTCCATGTACTTTGTGACATTTTGTTTTCCAGAATGTTGGAGGGAGGTAATGTTGGTAGCTCAGTTTGAGCAATTTGCTTTATTTGTTCCAATTTGCTTCCCTTCCCCCCAGTGTTGGGACAGGCTGCAGGGATGAAAATTTAGAAATGCCTTGACCAATTTTTGAGATTCTTTTCAGGTTGTAGATCTCAGGGATTTGGGCAGATTTGTGACAGATGAAACTAAGTGTCAACAGAGGCCCGTCTAATAATCTATTTCAACTTCTCATTTACTACTCTCCAGCAACCACAAAGAACAAACTAACATTACTCTCCTGTATTAAATGGCTCCAGCAAGATTGAATTGGACCTTGGGGAAATCCTTCTGTAGCACTTCTGGCTCTTCCTCTGAGAAAATGTTCAGAAAGTAGCGCTGAATGTAGTATTGTTTGAATTCTTAGGTGTTGACCTATGGTGTTTCGTCCCCATTATGTTCTATATGAGACCTCTGTGGGAGGTCATCTTGGGTTTTGGAATGGGAAGTCACCAATAATGCTTCTATTGCTCTGAATGTGCTCTAAGTTAAAAAAAATGGGCAAGATAAAGAAGAACAAATCTATAGAAGATAAAAGTGCTCTTAATAAAGAGGTTATTGGTTTGGGATGCTTAGGTCAGCCTCTTTTGACTGAAACAACTGATTCATAGTTGGAAGGTAAAAGGTAAAGATAAAGGTTCCCCTCACACAGATATGCTAGTCGGTTCCCGACTCTAGGGGCAGTGCTCATCTCTGTTTCAAAGCCAAAGAGCCAGCGCTGTCTGAAGCCATCTCCATGGTCATGTGGCCGGCATAACTATACACCAAAGGTGCACGGAACACTGTTACCTTCCCACCATAATAGGTGGTCCCTATTTTTCTACTTGCATTTTTACATGCTTTCAAACTGCTAGGTTGGCAGAAGCTGGGACAAGTAGTGGGAGCTCACTCCGTTACGTGGCTCTAGGGATGTGAACCACCAAACTGCCGACCTTTCTGATCGAGAAGCTCAGTGTCTTAGCCACGGACCCACCAAGTCCCTTGCATTAAGAATTACTAACACTCAAATACCATGCTGGCATCTAAAAGACTGACTACATGAACCTGTCTAGTCACTAGATTGTGCTGAAAAGCCTTTCTACAGAGATCAGAACCATCTCCAGCTTGCCTGTTTCCGCAAGGCCGTGAAGACCTGGCTTTGCCGTCAAGCATGGACCTGATCATCTGTGTTCCCCCATTCCCTCTAGTGTTTTGATTGAGTGAGTGAACGAGTTTTTGGTTTTATTGTATAGGAATTGTTTTTTAATGTATTGTTTGGCCGCCTCGAGTTCCCCTTTTGGGTGAAGAGAGGCGGGATACAAATCTAATAAATTATCATTAATTTATTATTATTATCACTTCAGAAATGGTGGGAAGTGTTCAGAAACAGACCCTGTTACGCATAGTGTCTGTTTCAGTACTGGAATACTCTATTTTTGTGCACCAGTTTCTTTGGCTTTATAAGGCAGAGTACACCCATTTTCTTAATTATAACAAAAATTCTGAGGTTTTCTATATCTCATGATATTACTATATGGTTTAGTTGTGCGCCTCCTGTTTATTATAAATACAAGTAATCCTCGACATATGACCACTTTTGAGCCCAAAATTTATATTGCTAAGAAAGACCATAGTTAAGTGAATTTGCCTCATTTTCCGATCTTTCTTGCTACCGTTATTAAGTGAGTCAGTGCAGTTGTTAAATTATTAACACGGTTGTTAAATGAATCTGTCTTCCTCATTGACTTTGCTTGTCAGAAGGTCACAAAAAGCGATCACATGACCCTGGGACACTGCAACTATCATAAATGTGAGTCATTTGCTGTGTGTCTGAATTTTGATCACATGACCACCAGGATGCTGCAATAGTCATAAGTGTGAAAAATGGTCATGTCACTTTTCTCAGTGCCGTTATAACGTCAAACAGTCACTAAATGAATTGTTGTAAGTTGAGAACTACCTGAACATTGTGATTCAGTGCTTATGCATATGGTGTTTTAATTTTCACACAAATAAAATGTCTTTCTTAAAAGTCAAAGAAGAAATAAGTGTCAGACATTAGAGAAACAATTATTCTGCCACCAATTAGTTATTTTCAAAGCTGAAATCCTAAGGTGTACTCCCACTGAGCACAGCAAGACAAGATTTTGTATTCACATGTTCAGGATTGAGTCAATTATTCTATTTAACTGCTGAAACCTTTTGATGTGAGCGTTTTTGTTGTTAAAAGATACGTTAAGTGTCAGTGAAGAACAGGTTGACAAGACTCAACATTTTTAAACACTATTTGCACACAGTCACCTTAAATCAGCAACACTGGAAGGAAAGTTATCTAATTTGGGGTAATGAATGGAAAGAAGAGTAACACATTTGTTGCAGACCAGAATGCTACAGCTGTCAGCCTGTTCAAGGGATATGTACATACTGTATGGTTACTGTCACTGACTCACCTCTCACACACTTAACACTGTGAATAAATAGTTTCTTCCTGTTAAAAAAAATATGTTTGTAAGCATCATCACATGGCAAATCGTACCCATAGATAAGTATCAGGAACAACAACTTATGTCCTACTAGGAATGGAGAGGTATGTTCACAACAAAACCCTGATTCTTTTATGACAGAAAATTTGCATATTTTATAGCACAGCATGCAAAACACATGAAAGTTTGAGTTGTGTCCTCAGCTGAAACTGTTAATCCAGTTGTCAGCAGGGAAATTGCCAAAGAGTTACTGGCAGAACATTTGCTTTAGGTTCAAGAAAACACTGTTCTGTTCCATATCATGATTTTGGAAATAACCTCAATGATAAAAACCCACCAAAAGCAATGTTGTATTGCCATACACCTCTGGCAAAATGTGTGAAAGCCAGTAGATGAATCAATTTCATTTTTATTTTTTTGTTTAAAATAGAGCTCTGACCAGGATTAAGTGTTGCTGAGGGATTTCCTGTTGCCATTGTTAGATAAATTAAATGTTTTTCTTCTTGAGATGGGAACACACTGTGACTTCCAGGGAACAAATGGAAAACCGAAGATAGCTCTGCTAAAAATGTAGGTGAGACCATGGCAGAATGAAGAATCAGTGAGTGAATTGGCTCTTCACAGTTCCTCTCCTGAGAAGGAGAGGACTTGAAATCATTCATAGCTATGGTAGCTACAGACAGTTGCTACTTGTGAGAGGATGGCAATATAGTGGTCTCCAGTGAGTTTAGAGCCCTGGGAGATAAGAGAATGCCATCTTTGCTCAAACCAAAGTGAGTGCCTTTCCAAAGGGCACTGGGTTCGCATACTTCCTTTTCTGATCACTTTCTGAATTTACTTGTCAATTGCTTTTTAGCTATTAGGAACCTTTGAATGACAAGTTTTTAATAGAACTAGGTAAGTCTCCTTCGATCCTTAATGAAAAAAGTTTTAAACGCAAGTTTAAAGACTTTTTAAAAAACTTGTTTTTGGAATAAACAGCAAAAGGGTGATTTCAAGGTTGATTTTGAAAAGTTGTAAAAAGACTAAAGGTCCAGATCAATTTGAAATAAAAATTTGAAATTAATTATTAGAATCCTTCATGCCAGAAAATGTTGTTTTAAATTCTAAAAAAAAGGGGGGGGACTAAATTGGACAGTAGAGGGAACTCAGTGGTGGGTTTCAAATAATCCCACCACCGGTTTTGTGGGCGTGGCTTTGTGAGGGGGGTCATGTGACTGAGTGGGCATGGCCCACTTGATGTCACTTATGGCAAGATGGGGTGGCACCTTGCTGTGAGTGACACCATTGAGTTGGCCACACCCACTCAGTCACATGACCAAAGCTTCAGAGATAGTGATTTTCCAGGTACCTCCCCCCCCCGCCCTTCCTTGGGCTGACAAGTTGTAAGTGACAACTGTCCCAGTTCTCAAAGAAAGAACCCTTGAGTTGGGAGAGTCCATCCGTGGCTGATGTGGGCGGCAGTAAGGGGCTGGCCAGGCTGCCTCCAAGCTTCTTTCTCCAGGAAAGATCTTTCTCTGGGAAAGAGCTGCAAGCTTCTTTATCCAGCAGGAATGTGTGTTTCCTCTCATACAGCAAAGAAAAAGCTTTGTATGAGAGGAAACAGGCACAAATATCAGTCGCGGCACTGGGACCCACCGGGACCTTCTTGGCGCTGTGAGATTTGTGCCCGTTTGCTTTCATACAAAACTTCTTGCTTTATGAGAGGAAATGCACACTTCTGTTGCGAGAAAGGAGCCAGCGCATGGGCAAGGGAGTCCCTCAATGGCCTGCTGGAGTGAGACGGCTCTTTCTCAGAGAAAGAAGCCTCTAAGGAGCCCATCTGTGGCTGCTGCGGGTGGCGGTAAGCAGTCAGGGCTGGCCAGGGCTGCCTCCAAGCTTCTTTCTCTAGGAAAGAGCCGCACCACTCCAGCAGGCCACCAAGGGACTCCCTCGCCCATGTGCTGGTTCCTTGCAGGTCCCTTGCAGCGCTGTGAGAAGCAAAAAAGAGGCCTGCAAAGAGGAGCTGGTGGTGCCTGAGTGAGGGAGTCCCTCAGTGGCCTGGCTGCTACCGTGCACTGCCCCAGCCAGCCACCTCTCCCTGTCCCAGGTGCGGGAAGGTGGGACAAGCCACAGGGAAGCGGGGGGAAGCTATGGGGAAGGTGGGAGAAGCTACGGGGAAGGCAGGGTACGGTGGGGGAGGGCACAGCAAGCTATGAGGTGTGTCTGAGCTGTTTTTCAACTCAGCTGAGATGCGGCAATCTGCTCTGTTGAGAAACAGCTAAAAAACGAAATTTAGGGCAGGAAAGGCTGAGGGTGGGGGTTGGTGGGTCGGGCTAGCCAGAGGTGGTATTTGCTGGTTCAGCAAACTTGTTAAAATTATTGCTACCGGTTTGCCTGAACTGGGCCAAACCAGCTGAATACCACCCCTGAGGGAACTAGAAGGGACTGAAGATTACAAGTAAAGGGAAAGAACACTTACATTTAATTTATAGGTAGTCCACAACTTAACAGTCACAATTGAGCCCAAAATTTATGTTGCTTAATGAGACCTTTGTTAAGTGAGTTTTGCCCCATTTTACAACTTTTCTTGCCAGAGTTGTCAAGAGAATCATTGCAATTGTTAAATTAGTAATACAATTGTTAAGTGAATCTGGTTTTCCCATTGATTTGGCTTGTCAAAAGATCGCAAACCTGATCACATGATCCTGTGACCCTGTGACTGTTATGAGTCAGTTGCCAAGCATTTGAATTTTGATCACATGATCTTGGGGATGCTGCAACAGTTGTGTGACATAAGTCACATTTTTCAGTGCTGTTGTAACTTTGAGTGGTCACTAAAGCAACTGTTGTAAACCAAAGACTACCTGTAATTCTTTTTCTAATTTTATATGCCACTCTGCAGAACATGGGAATGTTATATGTTATTTAAAGATTAATATAAGAAAGTAAGAATTGCTTGTATTGTTAGTTAATTATATTGTGTATTACTAGTCAGGAGTGGAGCAATTAGGGTATTTTGGGATGCTGTATAAAACAGTGCAAAAGAATATGTTCAATAGTTTGTTCTTGTCCTGAGTCATAAGAACACATTTTAAAGGGTAAAGATCTGTTTGTATCTTCCAACTAGGAGTGTCAAGGGTAGTGCATTACATCAAACTAATCTAAAAGCCCTTCTATGATTTTGAATATTAAGATGTGTGAGATACTTGACTGACGCCAAGATGTATCTCTGATTGTCCATTATGGGAAGCTGAGTAATATTTCCCACATCCATTTCCCAGTCTATATCATACAGTTGTTGCTTGAGTGTGGTTCTTGCCTGCTCATAGCCCAGAGATAATAGATAAGTAAGGGAGAGTCCCAGTGGAGGGGGGGGGGCTTATTATAAACTGCTTGCTTCCACCCACTTTGAAACTTATCTTCTAATACCAGCTGCGCTAAGCCTGTAGGGAGAAATATCAACTTCACCCAGCAGAATAGCAGAGCTTGCCGAATTCTGGTCTCCATTCTATCCTCTATGGCTAATAAGGAATTAGAGATGCACCATGGAACTTAAGAATTTGGACTGGACCTGTTCTAATGGTTTAATTATAACAACAAAAGAGTCAGCACTGTTGCTTACCAAATTAATCTTTATTTTCATAATACAACTGCTAAAAATAAAAATTTAAATGTAATAGAGAATTGGCATTGAAACATTTGCAGAAGTATTGTATCTATATAATTTGTGTAGCACTTTTCTTTCATCATTGTTCTCTACGGTATATTAATAGTGAAACCTCCCTATTTGATCTCTGACTGTACACTGCATGTTAGTCTCAAGAAGAAGCCTTTTCATAAGAGCAGAGTCTTCATTTGTGGTTGGAATAATAAAAGGAAAAATACTTTAGAAATGAACTACTGTAGGTGTTACCTTACAGACTTGCAAATCAGAGAAGATAATGCAGTCCTAGGTCTGTTTTCAGAAGAAGGAAATTGGAACGGAAATTTTTGTCAGATGTTTATTATAGAATGTATATTCATTTGGATTTATATCAGCAGTTGACTACCTTTAATTTAAAGCACAAGGGCTCCTGGTAGGAAATGAAAGCATTATAATTAATATATGTATGACGCAAAAATAAGTAAGAATGGGAAACATGATGACCTAAATTATTTGAATATTGGTAATTGAGGGTCAGATTCTGTATCTGCTGTCTGAGGAGCTTTGAGATTTGGGTAGTCTGCTATCATAAAGCTACAATGCAAAATGCATCACTCCTCCCACAACGATTTTTATTTATTTATTTATTTATTAGATTTATACCCCGCTTCTCTTCCCCTGTCAGGGGAAAAATGCACTGATGGAACTTGCCTTTGATTCAGAAACAACCATATATTGAGTAAAATATAATTTTATACATTATAAATTATATAAATATATAATTACAATGTCTTACAACAACAAGAAAAATACAAGAAGTTATAAACAAGTTCTTTTTTTTTTCAGAAAAGATAATCTTAGACATTTCCAGACCTAAAATCATGTTAAGGTTTTAAAGGTGATAGCTATTGTCTTGAATTATATCTGGCAGCCAATGAAGTTTCCACAGTAACAGTTGCATGAATTAATATGAGCACCTGTAACTTCCTTGGCCACCTCATGCTGAACCAGCAGACCCTTCTAAATGGTTTTCAAGAGCAGCCCCAGATAGACCGAATTGAAATATCCAGACATAACGTGATTTTTGCAGTTTCCCATTTCAGAAATACCTTTAACTAATATACAAAATCTTCTAGCATTTTTCCCACAAATGAACATAGATCCATTTGGTTGCAACAGGAATTGACCAACTGACTTGTCACCCAAGCCTGGCATCATGGGCTTAGACAAAGTGACTAGCCCAAAGACACCCAGCTAGCTTTCATGTCTAAAGCAGAAATAGAACTCTCAGTCTCCTGGTTTCTAGCACAGTGTCTTAACCACTAGACCACATTGGCTGTCAACTCACATACCAAACGTAGTTGTGCAACTGCACTTTTGGCCACACCCTTTATCTGCTATTCTAGAAGGAACTTTAAGTTGAAGAGGACTCCTGGATTGTAAACTAGTTCCATCCAAGGCATCACAGATGGATGACACTTTGACCACCTGTCCTGTCTGACCTGGGTCTGTAGATATATAACTGGGTATCCATCCATATATATTCACGATACTGGTTCCAAGCTTTTCTACTGGCTTCATGTGGATGTTAAGCAGCTGGGAGGAAAGACCATGATGTGTAGCATATCAGAATAGAATGGTTGTGGTTCAACCTCTCTCCACTACCAACTGGAACCATACTATCTGGAAAGAGTGCACTCCAGATCCAACCTCCACAACTAGCCCTGAAGGATATCACAATGGATGAAATTGGCAGAAATGTAGCAGGACCAGGAGAATCGCAGTGCCCTGATCCCATCAAACGCCATCTGCAAAAGCAAACAATCTTCATATATATATCATAAAGCTATTCCAGCAACAAAAAAAGTCTGTTTCAGCTGCTTTTCTAAACACGGTTAGGGGGTCTACCATTCAGAGCTCTCAGGGTAGGAAATGACAAAAATCTTTGTGGGGAGAAGGCTGCAACAGACTTTCAACCCAAGACACTTTCATTGTACTTATAGTCCATACATCTTGTATGTAAGCTCACTCTGCATCATCTTGCTAGTCTTTGTCAACACTTTTCTTATGAGTCAGCATAGTTGAAAGTCAGTTTTAAAAAAATAGTTTTTAAAAAAAATTTAACCACACAGAAGATAGGCACTAAAGTTATTCTCTCCAGCCCTGCAGATCTCCAATCAGACATGATCCCAGCTTGAGTGATCTTTCCAGGAATATGGTGGAGTAGGTTTGGATAGATGAACTCTTAATGTCAACTGCATTATAACAGTGTTTGAAGGTTTTTCAGGCTTAAACAAACTTACACACACACCCAGCCCCCTAAGAGGTCAACCACAGCCCTGATGCAACCCTCAATAAAATTGAGTTTGACACCCCTGAACTAGAGAACTTGTGTGAGATGTTCTGGTAAGTCTCAGGCTCTTCTTATCTGACCATTGTCTTGGTAGTGGTTCTCTCTGCTGTCTTTTAAGACCCTTCCCTGTTTCCCCTACGTTTATCTTATTAGGCTTTCTTATCAAGAGTAAGCTCTGAGTTCATTTATCCTATCCAAACCCACCTGAAATCTCTGGTCTGATCTCTTAGTTCAGTGCACTAAAGTCCACTTGCAAGGGAGACAACTGGGGCTGGGCTTTCATGCCCCCTCTTCCCTCCACCCACCTTTTTGCCATATGTTTTCAGGTTCAGAACAGCTACTGCTTCTATGGCAGCTCTTCTTCCATGTAATATTTAAAAGCTAAACAGTTCCATTGAGAGCCTTGTTTATATTTCAATGCATAAAGATACTGTAACTTTTGCTCTTCAGGGATCCAACACAGCTGGGTTGGGTCTATTATGTGGCTTAGTGAGTTTTTGCAAAGCCACAAAGTGTGTGTATGAGAAAAGCGAGAGTATCTTAAGACAGCCTTTTCCTTCCAAAGGTGTTGGAATTATAAATCCCAGGAATTTCGAGTCAGTACCAAAACATGCTCTACAATCCACAACAACGTAATCTGGTTTCCCAGTAAGGAAACATTTGGAAATTTTCCATAGGCTTAATGCTGGTCAAAAAAAGTTAGGCTATCCTATGGGATAGTTGTTTCTAATATATATAAGAGCATCCGTCAATTGACAATTGTACTACATTTTGGATTCCCTAGGAATCTCTAAGGCCTTTCATTCACTAACTCAGAGGGTGGTCAATATTGTTTTAGGTGAAGATCAACTAGTTCCTCTGTTCCAAAAGTTAAGAATAGACTGTCTTATAAATTGTAGGAAATGCCTCTTGGAATTTAGCCAATATACGTTTTGATCCTCTCTTGATCTTTATTTTCACTAATCCTTTTCTTTTTGTATTCTTTCCTTTTGTAGATCTGCCAAAATTCTGTCATTTATGTTCCTCCTGCTTTGTCTGTCATGCTTTCTCCCTTCCCACCCCCAGATATTTTTTGTTAAGTTTAATTAAGCATTTTGCCAGCTTCACTAAGTATAAATTAACTTCCCACAGTACAGTAAAAGAAAGGTAAGAGAAAATCTCTGAGTCAGGTTCAATTGCTGTTGATTTCAGGGACATGTAATGTGCTCATTAGACTACTGTAATGCGCTCTACATGGGGCTGCCCATGAAGAGCACTTGGAGACTTCAACTGGTACAGAATGCGGC
>JANHGC010009662.1:86321-99884 GCA_027560395.1 Boaedon fuliginosus | reverse complement strand
CGAAATAATAAATAAATAAATAAATAAATAAATAAATAAATAAATAAATAAATAAATAAATAAATAAATAAATAAATTATGGACATTTCTATGAGTCCTACTATTCAAATTCCTGTGGATTCAAAAAAAGAGGAAGCATAATCAACTTCCTTTTTTTCTAATTAATGTACAAAATGCTTGTAGTGAACATATTTTTCACAATGTAATAGTATATCTTGACTTCTTTTAAAGATTGCAAAAAAAATCCTACTAGAGACTGCCTGTTGTATGATCAAGCTACCCCAGAGTAGACCAAACACTTAGGCAATCCATTTTTTTATGAGAATGTGGTAAAGCTGGAAATAGGTCCTAAGTACAGTAATCAACTGTTCTTAACAATTGTTCTGTCCCTGTAACTAGAAGTAATAGATAAGACTTGTTACCACCTTGCTCTTTGTAGACTACCTTAACACTCTTCTAAAAGTATATACCAAGTTTACCCAGTTTTGCTAAGGCTCTAAAGGTAATTGAAAACCCAAATGAATGGGATGCAGGTCAGGAGGTCTGTGAGAATAAATAACAGCTATTATAATACAGCTCCATTAACCTTAGAAGATTATGGAAGTGATTAATTCCACCCATCCCTTTAACCACTTCTACCCTCATGAGGAACTTGGGAAGAATAACTTACTTTCGCAAAGGTTTACATTTTTTCAATATGTTCATAAGGTTCTCATTAAATTCAAGCAATATTAATAGTGTTATGGATTATTGTTGCTCATGTATTTCTCAGATGGATGCCTATTGATTTGGGATATCTCCATATAGAACTTGAATTCAAGCAGCTATTTCTTTCATTTGTCTATTTTGTTAGTTTAATTCATTAGCCTGGAAGCTGGGAGGAGGCAATCCCTTTTACATTAAATATGTGCATTGGTTTCATGCAGCCAGGTTCCTTTTAGCATGGCAGATTTCATTGGTTTCATGCAGCCAGGTTCCTTTTAGCATGGCAGATTTCCCTTTATATTTCACAAGCAAGGAACCCTGATACATTATACCCCCAAACCAGGAAGTTGCTCTGGGTCCCCATTTGAACTTTATGTTAGGGATGTAATGTCTGGGAAGGAGAAGGCTAACATGAGTTGGCTTCAGAAGTGGCAGGAGATTTGCTTTGTATGTAGCAATGTATTGTATTTTGTGGCTAGTTAAAAAGGAATAGAGGGTTAACTAAAATGCAGAGTGAAATAAGCATCTTGAAGCTCCATAGGAAGCTCCTACTAAAGTTCTGAAAAGTTAAGTAAAACTATAGTAATAAAATAATTGTTTCCTCCCAGTCAACATAATCAGGTCTATTTGTGCAATTTTTTTTCTTTTGCTCATGTTCTTGTGCAGAACTGATAACGCTATCAAAAACCATTGGAATTCTACAATGCGTCGAAAGGTTGAACAAGAAGGTTATCTTCAAGAGTCTTCAAAAGTCAACCAGCCTTCAGGTTTTCCAAAGAACAATCATTTAATGGGTTTTACCCATACTCCACCTTCTGTGCATCTGGCAACAGACACTCAAGCGACAGCGGCCACTGACTATTCGTATTACCATATTTCTGAGACGCAAAATGTAAGCTAATGGAAACTGTTGGGTTAAAAGTTAGATTTCTCAGCAATTGAAATATTGCAGTTGTATCCATGACGCGATTTGGATATGAGGTGTCTGTGACCCAAAGTACCATTGAGGTTTACATAGCTTTTGGTTGGATCAACATCAGCATTAGATACTCCTAGATTATACTAGGTGGCCAGTGCTAATTAGGATTTCTCAGTTAATTTATAGATCTTTGTATAAATGTATTACACTAAACACAGAGATTTTCTAACCAGATACACATAGGATTGCCCTCTGAAAGCAGGCCTCCACTGACTTTACTGAGAATAAAGCCTGCTTAAATGGAACTCACTTTTGGCTGAACTTCTGTAGGATGGTTCTCTAAGTTGCTTCTTCTTGCAAACTACTCTTGTCAGTAAAGATGCTCAGATAGCTCAATATTTTTGACTCTAGATCACAGTGGAGTAAATGCAGAGAAGCACCTATTGTCTTGTTTTGATGATACTGTTAATGTTTTAATTTTTAACTTTAATAATACATTGGATGTTAATGCATAGAAAAACTTATGCATCCTTTGGATCTAAATATATACCTTTCTCCTAATCTACACATCTGCTAGTCTACAAAATGGCTAGAGACCAAGTAATTAGTTTATGCAAATACACTGTACATGGATATATATCATAATCATTACTAATTGCATAAAATAGATCTAAGAAAATCTCTAAAAATCCAGCAAGGTCCTTTTAAAAAATGTAATTGGTTACATTACATTGCATGGAATAATTTGAAAGTATAGAAAAACTATTCAAAATTTGCCAGGACTCAAAAAATGTCAACTTATAAATATATATACTTGGAGTTTTTAATTTTAACTTTCATAACATTTGAGGTAAAATGAAATGTTGAGGTGAAATATACTTGGATAGCAAAACTTTATTTCAGGACTTGGCGAAATGTGAGTAGCATCACATGGTTGTGCATTTTTATGTAAGGTAACAAAATAGGTAATTTTGTTCCGTTCTTCATATCTGAGCTATAATATAGAACATGATATTCTAGATGCACTGCCATAATGGTTTATCCATATTTTTCTGTTAACGTTTATGACGCATTAAGGTCTATTTTAAACCAGCAATTAATTTTAAAAGGCAAGAACAGAATTCTTTAATTTTCTGCTGGATATGATAAAATAATCTCTCATTCCAGGAATGGCCCTAATGGTATTTATTTATTTATTTTATTTATTTATTTATTTATTTATTTATTTATTTATTTATTAGATTTATACCCTGCCTCTCTTCCCCGGTCAAGGGGAACTTGAGGCAGCTGAGTAGTGGTCGTGATGCCATCAATTCGTTAGGGTTGTTTTCGTTACTAATTACCTGGCAACTTGAGAACTTCCTTGTAAATTTTTACTGAAATTATTAACTTCAAAAGAACACACAGTTGCATTTCAAGGAAATAGAATGATTAATATGAAGGCTTTTGTTGTTTCTTTAAGCCAGTTATGTAATTGGGAAGTATTTTAGCATGACAAATAATTTACATTTTTTTAAATTTGTGTTTTGTTTTGTTCATTTTTTGGGGTGTAGGTCTCTCCTCAGATCCCATATCCAGTAGCACTTCATGTAAATATTGTTAATGTACCCCAGCCAGCTGCTGCAGCTATTCAGGTAGATGGTTTTAAAGATAATTTGAAGAGTCAATTTGATGTAGATCTGATGTGCAAATTAGATGCAAATACTTTGTTTTGCAGTCAAGTAAAAGCAAAGCTCTTTCATGTTTTATGGCAAATGTTAAAGAAATAATTTTGTAGATAAAATGCTGTGGCTAGCTCTAGTCTAGTGCTAGCAAATTTGATTCCAGTCTTGAAAAGGTGTAGAATTCTGCGAGTTGGAGTCTACACATCTTCAAGTTTACAAGATAAGGAAACATTGTTTTAGAAGAAACTGGCTGAGCAACGTATACTCAGATTTGGTGAAGAAAAACTGCAAAAGTGGAATGTTCCAGGAAAGGAGGCATACTTGGTTGAATTTAAGCTCTAATTTGCTCAACCCAGTTATCGGGGAAACTAGTGTTATATTTACCTTCTAAAAAGGAGATCAGAGAGGATGCAATGTGGAAATGAGAAGTTCAAAGTTAGAAATCACTCCAGAATGATATCTTTAGTCTCATATTCTCAACATAAATCTCTGTAAAAGTTTAGTGCAGACATTCTTCAGTCGGTAGAAGTCTCTTAGGCCTATCTACAACATGGCAGGGGCCATTCTTATCATGGTGACTGCAGCATCTGGCTGGGCCTTTACTTTCTCTTTTCCGTTAACTCTTAATTTCAGAGACACTATAATGATGAAGACCCTGAGAAAGAAAAACGAATAAAGGAATTAGAGTTGCTACTAATGTCGACTGAGAATGAACTGAAAGGGCAGCAGGCATTACCAGTAAGAATGTCACCATGTACTTGGATGGAGGGATAGCAGCTTTACCCCAGTGCTTCTCTTCCTCTCTTTTCCTCTCCCTTCATTTTCTCTCTTTTTATGATACTAATTGGGACTCTATATTTCCATTGACTGGGACAAAATATTATAGAATTCTTAGCTGATTTATGCTGAGAAGAAATATGAGATATGAAGAATTTACATTACTTTGCATAATGGAAATGTAGTGTCTAACTCTTGCATTTTGTTTCTCCATGGTGGATTTCTTCAGCTACATGTTATTTTGTCCTGTGAGTCTGAAACTTCCACAGAATGTCTAATTTAATGGTCACCCTTTTGACCCAATATGTCATTTCACACTTCCAAAATAATGCAAAATGAAAAGCCATTTGGATTTTGCAGTTCTCCGATGACGTAGTATGTTCAAAAGTGAATAATACACTCAGAAATATTTTTAGTAGTTGATATTACCTAGAGAAATGGGTTATTGCTTGTTTGAAAAAAAAATATGCTAAGCAAAATTGCATGCGAAATGCATCTATGGGAACAAATATACACAAGAAAGATCTATAATTTTTATGTAGTTAAAAAACACAGTCAACCCAGTGTAGAAATAGGATGAATTGAACTTAGGGGCAGAAAAATGAAAACTTGAGAGGAATCTAAATGGACAATTGTGTTGACTCTTCCTTTAAATATTAAATACTTTACACATATTAAAGCCATTTTGATGTAATGGTGAAGGTACTGTCCTAAAAACCAGAAGTCTAAGTTTTAGGCTTTCCTTAAGTATGAAAGCCATGTGAGTGGCTTGGAGCAGTCAACTCTCTTAGTCCAACCCACCTTGCAATGTTGTTGTGGGGACAATAGCAGGCAAGAATATTAAAGGAGCAATAATGAGCCTCGGTGGTTCAGTGGTAAGATTGCAGTACTGCAGGCTAGTTCTAATAACTGCCAGCTGCCTGCAATTTGGCAGTTCAAACCCCACCAGGCTCATGGCTGACTTAGCCTTCCATCCTTCTGAGGTGGGTAAAATGAGGACCCAGATTGTTGGGGGAAATATGCTGACTCTGTAAACTGCTTAGAGAGGGCTATAAAGTACTGTAAAGAGGTATTAAGTGCTATTGCTAATAGTAATAGGCACCTTGGGTGCAACTCCAGAATAACTGGAGCATGACTTGAATATCATTGACATTAAGAAAATCACCACCGGTCAATTGGAAAAGGTAACTTTACTTGAACAGCCCACATCCTGCCACAATTCTTTTAATACCATCAAACAGCACTTGCCTAACTTACGGTAAGTCCTTGGGAAGGACTCAATAAATGGATACAAATGCCAAATCCAGTCTAAACATCTGGCTTATTGTGCAACCAACCATAATAATAATAATAATAGAAGACATATGTAGCTTTTCCCTCCACCCAAACCCCAGTAGCTCTCTTCTCACCAGCAAGTAAGCAACAAGAAAGAAGCAGGTAAAGAGTGAAGCCTCCCTCTGTCCACACCCTGCTTACCTGCTGTTTTTCAGAATGCCACAAGCATCATTTGCCTGGGCCACTTTTGGCATACCTATTGCATTGTGGACATGTTGCATCTAGTTTAATTGGCTTGGGAGACTACAGTTCCAAGTGGTTTGGGAATCACAATCCAAGTCATTCCATGATCCTTTTCATGTTTTCTTTAAGGAAAGTTAGATTCCATAACTGCATGCATCAAACCAGAGCTGGCTATTACTTTAATAAATAAATTTGTTTTCCCTCCCTGGTTGTTTTAAAAAGAAACAAATAAATTACAAACCAGCTTATGAAATGAATTAATACAAGTATTGCAGAAAAAAACCAGGTGGTAGCCAGCAGAAACTTCTGTGTATAATTGAATTCTATTAATGTTTAATTTCTAGTTAATATGACAAAGCAGCTGTGTGCATGGCATGTTAGTTCAGCCACTTCTAATTTTTTATCTTTTTATCTTGTCTTGCATGGTTATACTATAAAGAGACTTCTATTAATTTGCTTTTCTGCTTTCTTAACCACATTGATTTTACAGCCTTTCCATTGCATTGGTGTAAGCTGTAATGCTAAACAGGGATAGGAAAAAAAGTTCCCCAAAAGTCAGTGCTGGTTCTAATCTTGACCCATAAAAATAAAACAGACCAGTTCAGATGTGATGTGGAGCAGACCTAAAAGATTTAACTTATAAATCCTTTAGGTACAGACAAGCGTGAGCTTGTATTAGAGAAAATCTGCCATTTCCTTGCTTCTCACCAGAAAAATGAATTCAGCTACTTTAGTGAAACAACACCATGATTGGGTGTCTTAAAATTACACTTACTTGCCCAGGATGCAGAGTTGTTGCCCAAAATGAGGTAATGCCAAAATGAGAGCTATAAATCTTCTATCCTTCTAAAACCCGCTCTTGCTGCACTGATGAAAGGAAACATCTTGACAACTGTTTCAGAGGCATTAAGTACTTTAATGATGCAACCATTTTTATCTTTTCCTTCAACAGCCATCTGATGCCTTGTGCAATTTCATTACTAAGTTCCTTCTGCCTTTCTCTTTCTTTCTCCACTTTCCCTTCTCATCCCTGCTTCCCCTTCTTTTTAGACTCAGAATCACACTTCAGATTATCCAGGATGGCACAGCACCACAATTGCAGACAACACCAGAACCAGCGGTAATAGTGCAGCCATTTCCTCTTTGGGGGAGCATCACTGCACTGCATCCCCACCAATGGACCATGGCTGCTTGCCTGAAGAAAGTGCATCCCCTGCAAGGTGCATGATTGTTCACCAGAGTAACTTCCTGGATAATGTTAAGAACCTCTTAGAATTTGCAGAAACACTTCAGCTAATAGATTCCGTAAGTAGAATGATCATCTTCTAAAATGTGATGTTAGTGGAATCTGCCGGCAATGTCTACAACAGTGCGTTTCCTTATAAATATATGGCCATTCTTTACTAAATGTTCATGCCACCAGCATAAAAGGCTAAATACAAGTAGTCCTCTACTCATGACCACAACTGAGCCCAAGATTTCTGTTGCCAAGTGAAAAATGTTTTGCCCCATTTGACTGTGCTTGTCAGAAGGTCACAAAAGGTGATCACATGGGACACAGCAATGGTCATAAGTATGACCCAGTTATCAAGCACCTGAATTTTGATTACATGATCATGAGGATGTTGCAACGGTCGTAACTGTGAAAAACAGTCGTAAGTCACTTTTTTCAGTGCCGTTGTAACTTTGATCACTAAATGTACTATTGTAAGTAGAGGACTACCTGTAACAATTTTCACCATTGCTATATGGCTACTAAAATGTTGGTTTCATAAGTTCTTTAAAGTTCAATGGCTACTCGGAATTAAGTCTTGTTAAGTCTTATTAAATTAATACAAGTATTTCTGAGTAAGAACAGGTTAGCCTAGTTTGGGATTTTCCTAGTTTGAGGAATGTAGTATTTATTAAATTCATATAAATGTAGAATGCATGTATTCTGGAAATCGTGCTCAATATGAATGTTCAGATGAAACAGTTATTCGCTGAATAAAAACCCAGAGTCACCTTGTAAGGAAGATGGGTGGCATAAAACTTTAATAAAACAAGCGAACAAACTTTATAAATAATATGATTTGCCTAATTATAGCAAAAACATTACTTAAACTGTAAAAGTAATGCCATATTACATCTTCTATTTCAGTAATATATTAAACTTTTGGATCCCAGCTTTTTTACATTGCTGATGGTGTTCTTTTATCATAATTTCAATAAAATCATTGTATTTTTAAAGATTCTAACTAAAGAGAAAGAAGCACTGTAATTTGAGACAAGTTTTAATAAACAAAATATACATGAAATTTATAACATTATAAATACTAATCGACACACAATTTTCCATTTAAGGATGTTGCTATTGTATAAGTTTAGTCAGTAAAATATATTGCTGTAACAAGACTTTTTATAGTTGAATGAACAGCTAGTTTGAGATAAAGCTTGTTCTTTTTTGGAATATATCATTAGGATGATTTGTATCATAATTTTTACATTTTGGGAAAGTATCACTACTGGGTCAAATTCAATTAAAAGGAACTGATCTTTCTCCTTTGGTTAATGATGTTATGTTAGTAATTCAATTGAGCTTCTTAAAATAGGTGGGAGGAATATGCACTCTCTCATAGACTCGTGGCTTCCCCCATTGTTTCCAGGATCTGTCGTCATGGGGTGATCTCAGCAGTTTTGAATTATCAGAAACATCAAATGCTTCACCTACCCAGGTTCCCTCAAACAGAACCCCACAGCTTCAGAAAACAGACAGCAGTGTGTGTAGGCCTGAAGGACACCCTCTTGCAGACTTGAGCAAAGCCATGTTGAGTCAGGATTCTTTTGCCTTTCCAAAATCCTTGACTGGTGCCAAATGTGGCCCAGCTCCATTGGTCATTCTGCGTGCAAAGAGAAGCCATCCCATGAACCATTTAGCCAATGGTCATAATAAGTCCTTCATTCTTGCTGAAGTCAGCAGCTCAACTCCTAAGCATTCCCCTGTCAAAAGCCTGCCTTTCTCTCCTTCCCAGGTAGAGCAATTCTGTTTAAATGTTACTAATTCTCTAAGTAAAGTGTTAATGACACGGAGAAACTAATCTTTGGGGCAAATGACTAATCCCTGTGCTTGTTAATTGCATTCTGATTTTAAATCTACCCACTTTTGAGTTTAGAGAGCAAACAATCTAACTTACCTGTATACTTAATTCTTGATGATTTGTTGTCTTTTTGCTTTATTCTGGTTTGTAAAACCCTTCATCTATCCAAAATTAGCATTCCTGTTTCCCATAATCATTTTTTATTTCATCCATTTTGCAAGATGTTTCAAATAATCCCAGAATTTGGGCTAAACAATAACTTCCAAATTATGTACTAACAAGTTCATTTTTTAAAAAGAAAATCACATTAACCTAATAATGAAAATAAATTTGGACTTGCAAATGCAATGTGACTTACAAATCAGTTGAATGGGTATCCTTAAATTGTCTTGGTCACATAGAAGATTTAAACATAAATGTGTTTGCTTAAATAAACTGCTGGACTTCTTCTTGGAACAATCTAAAATGATGAGTTAATGAATTCATTTTTACTAGTACTGCAGTTCTTTTTTTTTAATTGTAACAGACTTTTGAAAACAAAACCAAATATTTACATTTTAAAAGCTCTGTGCATCCTTTACTACCTATGCTGTTAAACCAAAGTAATGTTTTAACAAGGAAAATAGGAATTTATATTTTCTTATTTGTTTCTATTTTTTAAAAAAATCCTATATTTGTTCTATTTCAGCAATCTTCAGAAAGCAAATTTGTTCTTCCCTGATAGCTAAAATTCCACTGAAACTGGTAGTTATTCTTTAAATATCATCTTAGAACAAATCTAAAGAAACAGATTTGAATAAGATTAAGCAATAGAAATGTAAAATTTTGGAGACACAGTAATCAAAATGCATAACAGCATACACTATCTTACATAAAATTAGTACTGATGCACAAAGTTACACTGTGAGTTCCTTTTCTTCACTTCTCTTGGTTTTACTTGATTACACTATTTCAGAAGCATAAAAAGTATTAATTCCATACTTTGCAGTTCTTCAGCACTTCTTCTATCCAAGAAAGTCTGGAACTGGACAGTCCTATTTTAAGTTCCACTCCACTGTGTACTCACAAAGTCGCTGTTACAACACCTCTTCAAAAAGAGCAAGCATTTAAGAGCCAGAAAGAAAATAATTCGTAAGTCTTCTTAAATTATACTTTTGGCAGCAGTTTCAACTCTCAGTTAGAGTGTTGCAGATATTTTGTATGTGTGTAGAATTGCTGTGCAAATTATTTTCTCCTTTGTCTCAGTAAAGGATAGCTTGGTGCTTAAAGCACTCAAGTGATGTTGCCCCTTTCAATATCATTAAGGTGGCAAGATACATAAAGAGAGTTTTGTCAGGGGTTTGAGAGTTAACGTCTTCATATAATCCCTTTACAGCAGAATCCTTTCTATAATCTGTTTGTAAAATATATAATACAGATAGTCTTCAACTTATGACCACAGTAGAGTCCAAAATTTAGGTTGCTAAGTGAGAAATTTGTTAAGTGAGTTTTGTCCTATTTTATGACTTTGCTTGCAACATTTGTTAAGTGAATCACTGCAATTCTTAAATTAGTAACACGGTTGTTAAGTGTTAAGTGACTCTGGCTTCCCCATTGACTTTGCTTGTCAGAAGGTTGCCAAGGGGTAATCACATGACTTTGGGACACAACAATGGTCATAAGCATGAATCAGTTGCCAAGCATCTGAATTTTGATCATATGATCATAGGGATGCTGCAATGGTCATAAGTCTGAAAAACGGTAATAAATCACTTTTTTCAGAGCCGTTGTAACTTCAAATGGTCACTAAATGAACTGTTGTAAGTCGAGGACTACCTCATATAGGTTCATTCCGTATATATCTCATACAGGTATATATCTTGTATAGGTTCAATCTGTATTCACAATAAGTACTTTATTTACACCAAGTAATTTATTTAAACAATGTTGACATTAAATAAAAAAAAACAGGTCGGCCTTGTTTCACAGTGGTAATTGAGACCAGCAACTCTGTTGCTAAGCAACACAGTTATAAAGTGCAGTGTCATGTGACTTACATGCTGACTTATGGGGGCAACTGCTGCATAGTCCCTGGGCCGCATTAGTCTTGCAATCGCCATTTGCTACTTCCTGCCAGCTTTCCCATTGACTCTGCTTGTCAGAAAGCAGCAATGAAGGTTGCAAATAAATGGTGATCTCATGACAGTGATGCTGTGACTGTTGCAATTGTGAGCCCGTTGATGAGTGGCCAGATTGCGATTATGTGACAACGGGGATGCTGGGACTGCCACTATGAAGAAAGGTGACCGGTCCCCTTCTTCAGTACCATCATAACTTCAAACTGTTGCTTAACGAGGACTGCATGTACAGTGCTAAACAAATTTAGTATTATGTATCATCTTCTAAGTGTTTGAATAATAGCGTGCAAATAAATTTAACAAGCAAAACAAATAAATAAATACACTTGGCTTGCCTGTACAACAAACCAATATGAATATTTCCATAATATAAATGGGAGAGTGAAACTGAGAATTTGCAGCCGTAACACCTTCTAACTCTTGCAATACTCTAGTTGTATTCTAAGCAAAATGTTTCAACTAATGTCTTAAAACTTGTTTCTCTGTCTCTTACCCCTCCCCCAACTCTATATTTCTTTCACTTTGGTAAGTTTCAGAACTCCAGCTATCAAAAGATCAATATTAGAGAGTTCTCCTAGAACACCAACTCCATTTAAAAATGCAATTGCAGCTCAAGAATTAAAATACGGACCCCTAAAAATGCTGGTAAGAAAAAAGGGCACTGATTTAATGATCAATCAATCTTTTTTACAGCCATATGGCCAGAAGTCAGAAAAAAATAATAAAAGTGAAAATATATAAAGATAAAAAGAAATGACATTAATATAAATGTTCAGACCCAGGGAAAGGCAGATAGGGTTTATTGTGGTGAACTCAGAAAGATATATGCAGCCAATGGCTTGCAGAAGAACTGATAAACAGAAGTTGTGCTGTCTTACCCAGAAATTTCTTCAGGATAGGATTTATTTATTTAAGTCATTGGGGATTCTTTGTAGAGAGAGCAATGAAAGGAAGTAGTTTTGTAGTATCCGAACAGACATGTCTGCATCTAGTCTGGCCAAAGTAAAAACCTGTCAGAATTTCAGAAATGATAAAAAAGAAATAGGAAGGTAGTGGGTGATTTAATGAGGTTTCTTTGAAAGCTCTGGGTAGGACATAATCTTTGGGAATGGAGGAACATGACTGCACTTGGCTATAACAACCCAAGAAAGTTAGTAGGATCAAATTGGATTTAATTTAATTTGCGCCTATAGTGATTGAAATATAGATAATACCATTTCTTTTCCGGAGGTCATATTAAACTTTTGTGGCAATTTTGGGAAGCAATCCAGGAACCCAACACCAAACTACATAAACCTCTGGATTTTAGCTCTATTATAAGGCATTTTCCACTGTTCAGGTGCATTTCCCTCTTCCTTTTAGCCTCAAACACCGACTCACCTGGTAGATGACCTGCAAGATGTCATCAAACAGGAGTCTGATGAATCTGGTATTGTATCCAGCCTATGTGGAAATGGTTCCCCTTTGCTGAAGAAAATCAAACAAGAGGCAAGTTAACCCATATTTACTTAAGGTTACATTAAGCTCCATTCAGTTTGCCAAATGCTTCTAAATCACGTTAGGCACTGTCTCAGGAAATCAACTTTGGCAGGTTACTTTCAGAAAAGAACTTGGTATTCCAATTTACATTTCTGAGAAATTAATCTCAGCCTACCACGTGTCCCGTCAGCCAAACAATGTCGGCTGGCGGGCCCCCGCACTAGGGCCTTCTCTGTGGTGGCCCCAATCCTCTGGAACTAGCTCCCAGTTGAGATTAGGACCATCCCCATCTTATTGGCCTTCTGTAAAGCAACAAAGACCTGGCTCTGGGGGAAGGCCTGGAATTAATGTGCTCCCCCTTGGATGAATGTGATTGTAGATGGATGTGTTTTATTTTAATACTGTATTTTTATTGTTAGCCGCCTCGAGTTCCCCTTGACCGGAGAAATGAGGTGGGGTATAAATCTAAATAAATAAATAAAATAAAATAAATAAATGAATCTGAATATTCAGAAATGGTTCTAAACTTTAGTTAATTGAAATTAACTCATGAAATTGCGAATAGGAAGTCCAAAAAGATTTAATAGTCCTATAAAGATAGTACAGTACTGCTATTTCTGACTTCCAGGTTCATGAAATTCCACTATGCAGATAGTGAAGAATACTTCACTGGGGGTTATTTTACTCTATTAAGATTAGATTGTTTTGGATATCAGTAGTAGAGTAATAATTTGCATTTAACAAAACATGTCCAGGCTTATAATCCTGTCAGTGAAAAGACATCTTTCAACATAGTATGCAATCTTTAGTAGAAAAGAAATGCCTTTGAAATCATGTTATATCAATCAAATAAGAGCAAGTTTAAATCTGTTTAAAGTGAACAGATCCTGAGTGCTGGAGTTCATTGTTAGAGGTGTGCATTACACAGGAAATCCATTTATTTCAAGCTTGGAACCGATCTACCTCATTCAAAATGCGCTCTCAGAAGGATTTGAATTGGCTTGTTGAATTGGCTTCTTCCTTTGGAGTAATTGAGAACTTGAATGTTCTGTGTTCCTTCAGAACAAAACTCAAAAATATTTTAATTATTCCAGTTCTAGTAACTTCTTATCAGCTCTTAGTTCCTTACTTTTCACTTTAGGGCAAAGAGAGTAAGCAGGTTGGTAGTCATGCTGACTGATGTTTATATCCTAACTGCTAAAAAAAAGATTGAAAATATTAATGTAAAATGCTTAGAGATAATAGCCGCTTCGAGTTCCCCTTGACTGGGGAAGAGAAGCGGGGTATAAATCTAAATAAATAAATAA
>JANHGC010009662.1:61876-72802 GCA_027560395.1 Boaedon fuliginosus | reverse complement strand
AAGGAACTGGCTTTGCCTGTGTGGTGTCAGCCCCCCAACCAGGAAACGCACCACGAGATCAGCGGTCCAGCAGCAGCCCTACCGGGCAGGGGATGAACTCCCCCCCCCAAAAAGAGAAATAGTAAGAAAAAAAAACCCCTTCATCCCCAGCAAGTAAATTCAACATTACCTTATTATTAACTATTAAAATAAAACTAAATACATCTTCATTCCATATCTTGCCCCATTTTCTATAAATCCATCTCTAAATCCAATTCTCCATATTAATCAACAAAGAGTAAAAATTAACAAAACGCCTAACTCCATAAGTATATAATAACGTTCCAATTAATCTACCCTGACAACACCAAATAGAAATAATTGTTATATTACAATACATGCCATGCCTCTTAATATAATATCTCACACAAGTGCATAAGAGGTGGAATTGGTGTTAGATATTTCTTCATTATCCTCTGTGGTCACCTCTAAACTGATGTTCTTTACCCATTCAATTATTGAAATTCCATAGTTGAAACCTTGAAATTAGAGTTATGTTCAGGAAATCTAACTCGTGTGCTGATGCACAAAAAAATTCAATAGCATTTTATTGTATTTTATTGTATATTATTGTATTTTATTGTTGTTAGCTGCCTCGAGTTCCCCTTGACTGGGGAAGTGAGGCGGGGTATAAATCTAAATAAATAATAAATAAAATAGCATGTTGCAAAATATCTCTACTCTTTTCCACCATTATTAACTGGCATTTACTTCTTCCATAACTGCCGATAGATTATCTGATAACAAGAGACTGATCTGTAAATTTAGATAGCAATTTAACTACAACCCGATTGTGGTGTCCTTATTAACTCATGAGTGTTAGGTTTTGAAGCAAATTTAATGGATCCTATTGGATGAGTGATCTCTAGTCTAGAGGATGTCAAACTCACAGCATCATGTTGTCATGACTCTTCCCCCCTTCCCTTAGATGGGTGGTTGTGGTCAGCAAGTGACACATCCTGCCCATGGGCCATGCGTTTGATAACCTCTGCTCTAGTCATTCAAAGTTGGGCAGAACTGGAGAAGTGGAAAGTGAAGAGCTTTATTCTTCATCTCTGCCATATAACTAGAGAAGTAGAAAAACAGAGGGTGAAGGAAGGGTTAAGCATTGCAATAAATTATGCCTTTCCCCTGCTACCTGTTAAGAAGTTTGGCAATGATTCAGATTCTCAGACTAGAACTACTCAGATGAGTTGTGAGTATAATAAAATAGCCCAGCTGTACTGTAGTAAAATAGTCCAGCTGTGTCTCTTCTAAGTGTCCCTCCTTAAACCACAATTCTTTAACATGTTTTTAGCTTGGTTTGCTTTTCACTTCCTTTTTATTGGTAGGTAGAAGAAGATGGTTCTAAGGTAGCCACTTAGCTTGGCCATCAGAGTTAGATTTCCCCAATGACCACATACTATTTTAATTTGATAAATTGATATAGTCCTGTTCTCTGCCTGTCTCTTTTTCATATACCCACACCAAGAGAATTGAATAGCATTTTTCAAGAGAATAAAATAGAGACACCATTACAACCCTTAGAAGCAATAGAAGAAATCAGCAATAGAAAACTGGTTGTAAGAAGAAATAGCCCTAGCTGCTAGAAGGGAAAAAAATGCAAAAGCATTCTATGTATGCCAGATTGACCTCTGGAAGGGGCGGTGGAATATAAATCTAAATAAGCACAGTAAACATAAGAGATTGTAGACCTGTCTATCAACATTATCCAGACTTCATCCTTCACATGTGTTGTTCCATAGTTTCATTATTCATAGCCATGATTTTTGCAGTCTTTTTTTTTCCAGTTCAAGTTACTGTTTTTTTTCCTTTACATACATCATCACATTGTGTGAACAGAGTTAGTCCCATGCACCACTCATATTAATCCAATTAATTTATATCACATTTCTCTAATCATCCTCATTGTCTTACTTGTCTTATTTAAATATCCAATAACCAATATCTAAACATTTCTATATTGTATACAAATCAAATTAATTTTGAGTATTAACTTACATCCAATGCATATTAATATTACTTATTTATTTATTTATTATTTAAATTTGTATCCCGCCTTTCTTTCCCCGTCAAGGGGAACAAAAGGAGGCAAGACTACTTATGGTCTCTATCACATTTTTTCATTTAAACAATTATTACAGAAAGTTAATTTTGAATATCAATTCTCTATTCATATGAGCAAGATTAATTTTAAATATTCATTCTAGTCCAATACATTTTAATAAAATAGCCTCTATCACGTTCATTTAAAATAATTCTTTCAATAATCTTATTTCATTCTGATTAGTTCACATTAATGGCATTAACTATCTCTATCAGCTTGAAACTGCTCTAATTTTATTTCTCAATGTTTATCTCCATCTTTATATCTTTTTTTTATTCCATATATTCACTTCAATATCATAAACAAAATATCATTTTATTATTTAAAAATGTATTGTGTAATTGCCTAACTTCAGTAAGTTTCTAATCTTTCTATCTTTAATTTCTGTATATTCTATAATCATTTATTTTTTTATTCATCCTCTCTAACTTGTTTCTGCCTTAGTTTACAATCAAACTATTTAAGAGCTTAAATGGCCATTTCCCTTAATCATTGTCTCTTCTTCTCCTTAGGATTTTAATCATTATCACTGTTCTAATTCCTCTCCCATGCTTTTCATCTTCGTGTCTGCCCCCATTCTGTTTCTTCCTTTGCTAATCTAACAAATCCCTTCTCCCCTGTTGGTCATATTCCAGTTGCTGCACTATGTAATCCATTCGCTGCACTGAATAGTCTATCTGCACCTCCCTCTCAATTCCACTCTGTCATATACACACCAATCTCTGCCCATTGTATTTTGGATGTTACTTTCCATTTTCGCCACCATCTTGCCCATCAAATCCATCATTGACGAATCCATTCTCCCCTCTTGGTCATATTCTATTTGCTGCACTAAATATTCCGTTTGCTGCGCTGAATCGTCCATTTGCACCTCCATTTCCGATGTCAATTCTGCCATGTCCTCACTTCCTCCTGCACAATCTTGTATTCTGGCTGACTCCAACTTCAGGGCAGCCATGTTGATTGCTGCTTTACACCGTCTTCGGCTTAGGGGACTTTCCTAGCCAGCGAGAAGAGGTGTGGTTCCCCTCAACCTGTCAGGTGGCTCCCCTTTGCTTCACTATCTTTCCGGGGTGGCTATGGCTCCTTTCGGAGCCCTCCGACGGGAAAGCCTAGCGCGGTGCCACGGTCCCTATGTCCAGTAGCACCGGCAGTCAAACCGGAAGCCATGATTTTTGTAGTCCTAATACATCTGAAAGTCCATTATATACTGGGCAAAGATAGTACTCATTTAATTTTTCAGTTATTACACTTACCTTTGCTTTTAAATTTTTTGTCAATATACAGTATACTGTATCCTACTGGAAATATTAATAAATATTAATGTTGAGTTCTGAGCACCTATGGGACCCCCACAGCAAAGGAAGCACTAAATGTATTAATCACACTCCTGGAATGAAAAGCTAACCAATCTATGGCACAGAAGGATTTTCCTTTATATCCCTGTTTGTCATTTACCCTATACCTCCTGCATGTTTCATCAGAAGGAATCCAACAATTCCAAGTAGAGATTTAATGTAGACAAATTCAATATTTCAAAAGTTTAATTGGAAACCTATTTACTCCAAAACAGGTTTACATTCGTGGAATATACTTCTAAGAAAGTAATGCAGTTGTAACAATCCAGTGGTTTCAGTAGCTGAAACCACTGTTTTAACATGCTGCTTCTTAGAGATGAATCTACAGCTGAAGCAAATCAATCTGCTCATCTTTAAACAGAAGGGTTGCCATGCAAAGCAGTTTCAAGAATCATACAAACCTTTCTTGAAATCAAGCACATCTTTCAAAGTCCTGCCTAGCACTGCTCAGCCTCTATAGACAGGAAGTCAATAAAAGGAAGGAAGGGAAGGAAAGGAAGGAGAAGTAGTAAATAGGAAATTTGAAACGTAAAATCTTGGGAGATGACCTTATGTCACCCATATTTCACAAGCTTTCCATTTCTTTGCATGAGGTATGAGAAATGTGAGAAGAGCAGAATATAAGGTAGCTGAATCTTACAAGATTTAATTATAGTTGCAGTTATTTCATTTCTTTTTTGGTTTATTAACATGGGGAGGCAATACTGTTACTGCAAGACAGTAAGACCCAGTTTCTTAACAGGTCACCAGTCCTGATTTAGCAATATCATGCTGCTATCAAGGATATATAAAAAACCTCAAGTCACTTGGATAATATTTGCCACTATCTTTATCACTATGTGATAAAGACCTATACTGCAGTGCAAAGCTTTTATATGTCAAACATATAGAGAGCAAATTGGTGAAATTGAGCTACAGAGAAGCCCTTAGTATCTGCCGGTATTAGAGTTCCCCCTAACAGGGGAAATGAGGCGGGGTATAAATCCAATAAAATAAATAAATAAATAATAAATATTGGAAGTAACCAGTCTCCTTCCCCAAGTAGTCTATGAGCTGTGGTGGCACAGTGGTTAGCATGTAGTACTGCAGACTATTTTTGCAGATTGTAGGCTGCCTGCAGTTTGGCAGTTCGAGCCTCACCGGCTCAATGTTGACTCAGCCTTCCATCCTTCCAAGGTCAGTAAAATGAGGACCCAGATTGTTGGGGACAATAGGCTGACTCTGTAAACTGCTTAGAGAGGGCTGTAAAGCACTGAAGTAGTATATATGTCTAAGCGCTAATGCTATTGCTTTATTTCTAGGAATGCTTCTGAGTCCCAGGTACCCTGGAGACCTTCTTGAGAAATACAAAAATAAACTGCAGCCTAGTGTTGATTGAGAAGTGTGTCCACTTGACACCTTTCCCCCAAAAGCCATGCTCGGTTGAGATCTAGGATCTACCAGAGGAAGTTGATCACCAAAATGGCATTCTTGGTTCAAACAAGAGAAACAGTCACAGACCGGGATACCAATAGATGGCAAGACAATAGATACCACATATTTCAATTCATCTGTTTATTGAGCACAATTGTATTTATAAACGTATACAGTATATAAACATATATAAAGGAGGAACTTGTTGTTGCTTTTAAAACAGAGTGAGTCACCCTGATAGCATCACTGTAAGGTTTTGAGGATTTATGCCCACAGAGAAAAGCTGCACACATGGTGTGTGATGTCATCGCTTCCCATCTATATCGCTGAACATGAATCTTAATTAGACATGCTTCTACAGTGCTCTCAGTCAAATATGTGCCTGTGTTCCCAGCATTACATCAGTAGTATTTAATCTCACAATGTTGTAGTTGCCCTGGGGAACTGACACCCAATATAAGCTGTTAAAATACTAGCCCAATCATGGAATATGTCAGTGGCTGGGAAATCATATGGCTGCATTATTTTAGAATAATGTGCCTATCAATGTGACTGATATTGATAGAAAAACCCATTGATACATCTGAAAATTGTCATGCAGAAATATTTCCGCAGTCCTTTTATATTAATGTATAATTTAATATCAAAATGTTGCCTATTGATTCTTTGTTTTGCATTATTTGTCTGTTTGTTTATTAATGTATAGTTTTTATAGCCTGCCCAACTCAAAAGGTTTCTGAGCAGCTTACAACAAGTTAAAACTCTCGATGCAACAATACATTAATCACAGTAATAAAAAAATCAATAACGCAATAATTTATTTTCAGAGTAAGCCTGCTGAAATAAAACCAGTCTTAAAGATATTCTAAAACCCATAAGGGAAGAAACTTTACACATTTCTGGGGTCAGCTACCCACAGAGAAGACCTGTTGTCCTGCCCATGTCACACTCAGTTCAGGCAGAGCAGGGCTCTTAATATTATCTTCCAGAAATGTACACATTGGATGGGTAAATTCAGTTCTGGCAAGACAGTCCCTGATATAATCCATTGTTTATTCTACATCCGCTGAATAAGTGCCTCCCCAAGAAACTATTTATTTAGATTATTTTATTCCATTTTTATTATTTTTATAAATAACTCAAGGCAGTGAACATACTAATACTCTTTCCTGAGTCTAAGGCTAAGCTGCAAATGTTCAGGTAAGGAAGAAGACCTAGGTCAGACCTGCACGTAACTAAGTCACTAATACCAACTACTGATGCTGCTGAAACACAGAACGAATATATTTGTGTCAAAACTGGCATGATTGCAATTCTTGTTTGTATCATTGCTTTTAATATATATATATATATTGTAATTTTATTGTTACATTCAAGGCTGCACAGAGTCAGGTTGAAGCCGGTGGGGTCTAAATAAAATAATGTAACTTAAACATGTTTAAAAAGTTAGTTTTTATTATATATGTCTTCCCTAAACTATATACTCTTAACAAAGTATTCTGGGCCCTTTGAAACCATTCTCTTCTTTTCACTTTAAAAATTTGCAATGAAAATCTTCCACCAAAATTTTCCATTGTGATACTTAATTTAATGAGCAAATTCTAAATGATGATAAAGTTATCTTTATTGCATTTCCACGTCTGGGAACTACATATTCTAGTACACATTTGAATTCAGCCTGAACCCTTCCAAATAAGTTCTGTGTTTTCCATGACAAATCTCAGCTATGACAATCTGGATTGGCCAAAGACAAGAAACTGGGACAACTCTCATCAGATTATATAATCAGCCCTTCCTACATCTGCAAATAGTAACAAAAACCTCTACTACTATATCCCTGTAACAAAAGAACTAAATGATTCTGTTCCATTAGTGAATCACAAGAGCTCTTCCTCTTCCAGAAATGATACCACAACAGTAGCTAAAGACAACTGAGAATATTACTTTATTTGAGCACAAGGAACTCTCTCTCTATATCCAAGTATCAAACTCTGTTCCTGAATGAAATTTAGTCTTAAGAGTCCAGTCTATTGCTGGTGGCCTCTCTAAGTCAGAAGCTTTAGAGGAAAGCAAACTGGCTACACCAGAGTGTATTTGTAGGTTGGAATTAGTTTGCTTAATGGAGAGTTCAAGGTTGAAGAGCAGAACTAGATGCATACAATGAAATGTGTTCATTTGTGAAAGATAGAAGGTAGTTCAAGCCATATTTGCATAATCACATTAACTTAAAGAACCTTTTTTAAAGTTGTCCTAACAATGCCTCCCATTGTTGAAAGACACAGCTGTCTATGCTGATCTGACACAGAGGGGAACTGTGCTGTCACAGAGCAAACATCTTCACAACCATTCATAAGAATCCAAATGCAAAACTTTTGACTACTTTGGCAGCAAATAGAAGCTTTCCTCTTTAGGAACACCTGGGCTGAAAAAGCTTTGTCAACATTCTATTTCTTCCTTTGATTACTCTTATCTAATTGCCATCAAATTTAAGGCCATAGCACGTGAGTAAAAGAACACACACATCAGGCTAAAATGCTTATTAAAATGTTACAATGAATAAGAATGAGCTGTAATAATTTATACCTTGGGTTATTTACTTTTGGCTCTGCAAAAATACAGGTAGCATGCCATAATTCCACACAAATATTCCACACATCAAATCTCCTGGTAACATAATTGCCACCTTTAAAAACTAGATTAAGTCATATGCATCTTCATCTTTTTTTTTTTAATCAAAGCTTATCCACTTTGAAAGTGGCAATTGATCTATTACTTGGCAGGTACTGGTTGAGAAAAGGAAATACCTGTCTACTGTAACATTGAGCATGCTAATTGAAGCAAAATGTACCCAAAGACTTATTATGCTTTTGAAGGAGGGGGAAAACGTACAGTAGTCAACTAATTTCTGTGGAATTTAATTTGGCAGATACAATCAAGCTTGCATCCAAACAGTTCTGATATTTAAAAAAAAATATCGGTAGAATTTCTGCTTAGTCATGAAAGGTGCTTAAGGATCAGTGCTCAGATTAATCCGATTTCAGTGCTTTGGCTACATGTCTATCAAAGGCTGTTCTTTGTACTATTGAAGGTGGAAAAGATAAAAGGGACACAAAAAGCTTTTCCTATATACTGAGTTAATAGTATATTGAGTGTGGGTATTATATTACCTGCACCTCAGCCCAGACTTAAATCAGATGACTTTTTAAGGAAATGGAACCTGGAAGTCAATCTATTCATCAACATCCAATCACATTACTGTAAGGCTGCATTTGTTGAGTCTCCAAGAGAATATTTTGAAGAACTTAGGACTGAGTGGGGTCTTGTTACTGCCTTATAGAAGCCCGCCATTCCTATAATAGATACAAAAGCCTTCATTGCCCTTATTCTTGCTATTTCTGCTTGGTTAATAATGGCAAAAACAGATATTTGGGCAGAAGTAGTTCAAAGAGAGCATGAATCGATTCATTAGACACTAGAGATCTGGTCAATTTATTTTTTTTCTCTCCCATCCCTATAGGTTTGCACGGTCCAATAATGAAAGTTCACTAAACTGAAAAAAAAAAAAAACTAATAGCAAATTATACATGCAATGTGTATAGAGCAGGGCTGTCAAACTCCCAGCCCACAGGCCAGATGCGTCACTGGCTGGCCACACCCATGCCCAGTTTAGCAAAGGGGGAAAAAGTCCCGATACATCACGGATGCTGCCGTGACAAAGTGAGTTTGACAGTCCAGTATAGAGAAATCTGTGCCTCTCAGCAGGAATCTCAGTAATTTTTATTTTGCAATTTCAAGATTGAATCAATAATGAATTTTAAAAATGTGAGAAAATGTATTTAAAGAGTGCCATGTTTATTTAATTCATAATTAAGATTCTAGCCCAATGTCTTTTCATTTTTGTAAATTGCTAAATTAGCTGTCCAGCACAAAGAGTCTGCTTCTCTCTTTAGTGAATGAACAGGGATCTGCAATTTACTGGCATTTATTCAAAAAGTGTTTTATTTATTAAAAATTTAGAGTTAATTAATTACTTGTAAAAAGTATTTTTGATAGGCTAAAACAGTTTTTCAGTCTTGGAAATTTGTTTTTTTTTTTTTTTTACCTGTGCAAGAAAATCTAAGTCTAGCTATAACCACTTGACACACCAGTATAACATTATAGCTTTTGTGGAATAGATTGTTGAGACTGTTGTATATCCAATATAGTAGACAAACTGGATCCTGGCTTTTCTTCTTCCTTCAGTCTCAGATAATTCTATAATTCTGCACTATTTTTGGCTTCTTACAGATTTCCTCAAATTAATGGCCTTCAGATAGGAGGACTATATTCCAGACTTTTGAGAAAGTATTTGAATATATAAAGAAACATAAAAAAGTATCCCCTTAAAAATTAAAAAAAAAAAAGTGAAGGAGCCCCAAAACTTGAAAGGGCATTATAATTAATGTCATATCCCAGAGATATATAGTTATTTTCTTCCTAACCCCCAAGCATTGACACATGTTCCTATAAACATTCCTAAGTTTTCCAACATTGGAAACAAGATCCTAGAAGGCTTCCAGTTTTCATTCTGATTCCAACATTGGATGTTAGGGGATAGGAATGCAGAAAATAAACTGTCTAAAGTTTATTGATGAAAAATAGAAGAAGTTTGCACTTCTTCAACATAGCCCATATTCACTCTGCAATGTAGAAGGACGCTATAGAAACTATTAAAAAGATAAAGATGCAATCTCTTGAAGGACCAAGACACAAAGATGAGAAATGAGAATTGTTTATTACTTATCTAGAAGATTGACAAACAGCCAGGAAAGAAGTCATGGGATAAGGCTTTAAAGCAAGCTGATGTAACTCTAGTCTCAAATTAATCTTATTCTAACCTAAATTACTGAGGCTAAAGGGATGTTTTATCATGGACTACAGGAATGTGTGCTGCTTCCATTAGAAAGCTCTATCCTTTTGTTCATGGGTGTAATGTTCCAACATGTGTAAAAAACATGTACAAAAAGATGTTGCATTCAAAATTTTGCCACAGCCTCCATTGCTGTTGCTGGTTTCTACTGATTTCTTTTAGTATTATTTTAAAATTCGACTGGCACTAGACCACATTCTTCTCCAAAACTTGGTGCCCCATGTATACAGTATGGACTTTCTCGGAATCTTCAATGAGCATAGATAATCTATTTATACAAGGTGCAATTCCTGAAATTCAAGTTGAAAGATATCTAGAGAGCAATAGGTTGACAAAGAAGTCTGTAAACTAGTTCAGATTATTTATCTGAATTGCAATTAGCTCTCAGAAATCTCCATAAATGAATTCAGGCCGTGATTGGAGAGTAATCCTCTATTTTTTCTTTTATTAAAAGTGAATGAACAGAATCAAATAAAATGTTGATCCCCATCTAATATTTTTCTGCAGTGCAGCTATAGCAACTACTACACAGATATCAAACGGCCCAGAAGATTACAGACAAAATAATCTGCAAGTGTGTCGTGAGGAAGCTCTGCCTTTTAGATAATACCATCTAAATTTCAGTAGAAGTAGTCCTCAATTTATGAAAAGTGATTCACTGCAGTTAAATTAGTAACATGGTTGCTATGTGAATCTGGCTTCCCCATTGAGTTTGCTTGTCAGGTCACAAAAGGTGGATCACATGACCACAGGACACTGCATCCATCATATATATGGGTCAGTTGCCAAGCAACTGAATTTTGATCACATGACTATGATGGGGAACCTGCAATAGTCGTAGTTTGAAGTCATAATTCACTTTTTTCAGTGTCTTTGTAACTTTGAACAGTCGCACCACCTGAACTATTATAAACCAATGACTACCTGTAATGCAAAAGAGCAAGTACATTTTTCTACTCCATGTGGCAAAATTCACCAAACTCTACGATATTGTCAAAACAAATAAGTGGTTTTAGAGCAGGAATCTCCAACTTTGGCAACTTGAAGACTTGTGGACTTCAACTACCAGAATGCTGGCTGAGGAATTCTGGGAATTGAAG
>JANHGC010009662.1:35979-51335 GCA_027560395.1 Boaedon fuliginosus | reverse complement strand
TATTTGAGTTTCATCTTCAGGATCTGGCCTTCTAAAGAGCAGTCAGGGTTGATCTCTAGGACTGACCGGTTTGATCACCTTGCAATCGAAGGGACTCGCAAGAGTCTTCTCCAGCACCATAGTTCAAAAGCCTCAATTCTTTGATCCTCATCCTTCCTTTATGGTCCAACTTTCACAGCTATACATTGCAACTGGGAAAACCATAGCCTTGACTATATGCACTTTTGTTGGCAGGGTGATGTTTTTGCTTTTTAGTATGATGTCTATATTTGCCATAGCTTTCCTCCCCAGGAGCAAATGTCTTTTAATTTCTTGGCTGCAATCCCAATATTGTGAGCTAATTCTGCTGACTGCCAGCAGTTCAATTCTCATCAGCTCAAGGTTGACTCAGCCTTCCATCCTTCCAAGGTGGGTAAAATGGGGACCCAGATTATTGGGGACAATATGCTGACTCTGTAAAGTGCTTAGAGAGAGCAGTAAAGCACTGTGAAGCAGTATGTAAGTCTAAGTGATATTGCTAAGTACCATCACTGAGTTTTCAGTTCTGCCAATGGAAAACCTCAGCTGCAATAAAGGCCTCTCACTGATGAAAGGAACCCTTCTGCCCAAGGCAGGATTTTGCTGGATCCACCCCAGTGGCAGATTTGTGTATGCATCATGAAGTGTTTAAAAGGCAGCTATAAATCCTAGGAATAGGTGTGTAAGTAAATGAGTAACGCTTTTGCTGTTACTATCCAAACCATCCTTGCACTTGAATGGCTTGGTTCACATTCATCTTTACTATAATTCTTCAGTATCTTCACTATCAAGACACTCTATGTTCCTTCCTTACATACCATCTAGCCTTGTGATTATAACTCAGGGCCATTTTGCAGGTGTAGTTGAGCTATTATCTAGGGTCGGAAGTGGATTGCTTTTTCATTCACTGAGATTAGATGAAAGACAAATACTTCAGGATGCCTTGAAACTCCTAGATCGTGCAGGAACTGAAGCTTTAGCACCATGGTGATAATCTAATGATGCAAAAAACTTGGACACCCTTCAATTGTGACAGAACAATGAGTGCTGTCAATGCAACTTAGGTAGGTCCTAACAAATGACAAACTGGGGCTGCACATAATTCTCCTTCTTCCTGTGTTCTACATTCCGGCTCATTATTCAGTCAGCAAGTTTTATATATGAGAAAGCTAACAAATAAGGAACTGCTTGAAAGCAAAGCTTTCCCCTTGATCCTATACGGAACATTTTGCCAGAGATTAGATCTTGGCTCAATAAAAACTTAAGATGTATTTCAAGAAGAAAAATACATATTTGAAGCACATTTTTGTGCTTCACACTGCCAAAAATAAAATGGCCTTAGCTTCAATATCCATCTTTTCATGTTCACACAAGGGTTATTCATTACATGACCAATCAATTAGTTCTGCCCACTCTGCCCCTTTGCTGAAGTAACACCAGATCCTCAACATCTGTCAATATAGTGGAGAATGACACAGGACAATGCTTCCTGATGAGCAAGAGTCATTGATAGCATAGTCTTTCTTTGCATTGCACTTGCATCCATACATGCAAAATCTATCTCAGCTGCAAATATTCAAACTTATATATGTGTGTGTGTGTATTCTATAGAGTGTCATTTAATGTCAGTGGAATAGGGCACACTGGAGTATTTAACTAACGGGGACTATTATAACTAACCATCTTTCTTATTAAACTGAAGAATTGGTCTATAATTTTGTCTTATAGGTGAAAATCAAACCATATTTGAATAGTCAAGCAGAGTAAGATGAAAATAAGGCATTAGCCATGCCTAGGCTCACCTGTCTTTTTCTTATCAGGTAATTTAACTGTTTTATTGTATTTTAATGGTTTTGTTTTAATTATATGGATTGTTTACTGTTGTTTGAATTGGAGGCACTGCCCAGAGACACAGGTGTGAAATGAGCAGCTATATAAAGAGTGATAGTCAACTTCAGTATGAATCCAGAGAAAAATGTATTCTGCACGCCTAAGGATCCATAATGTTAACAAACTAGAAAAATGTCAAAAGAAACAGAATCCTCCAAAATTTGGGGAAAATAGGGCTGTGCAGATCTTTGAAGGAGAACTTCATTCTGAAGTTTTGAACAAAATCCCTCTTCTTGGTGTTTCCATTAAGCATAATAGTGCCCAATGCCAATTAGCAGAACCCTTACCCAGCTTTCCTCTACTACAGTAACAGCTCCAGGACACCTACTTCTCAAGGCAGAGCAGCTGAGTCAAGGTACGGCAACAGATCTCTATGTGATACTTATTGCACCTAGATTCACAGAAGCGTGTTGCATTGAGTCAAGGCATATTGATTGCCTTCCAGTAATTTAAAATTTATAATATTACAGTACTGGAGAATCTTGTTTGCCTTACTGAAATTCGGCAGTACAGTCTGTCCTTCGTATGCTTGTCTTAAAGACAATGTTTTTAGACAACCTAAGATACTTTGTACAAAAACATTACGGTCTTAGAACCAGAAGAAAGGTACACAGAAATTCAATAACAAGTGAGGCATGTGGTTTTATGCAGGAGTTAATGTTGTTTATTTGGCTGGTAATTGGTTACAATCATGTTTAGCTGATATATGGAAAATTGTTAAAGTCTAACAAATTCATATTTGAATTCTGGTAGAGAATTTAAAAACGAAACAAAACCAGTGAATAGGAAACTATATGGAAAAATGAAAGCAATCCTATGTCTCCTGAATGCTCATGAACTACTCAAGAATATGGTACTGTAATAAAAATACTGCTAGAATATATGTTACAGGTCAAAAAGGTACTTGTAAATCCCAAAGTTTACCAACTGTGTTAAGAAAACCATTAGAGAAAAGAAGGATTCCTTCTGAAAATTAATGTCTGTATGATATGGGCAAAACAATCACTTGCATGTATAAAATGCAAGCAGGCAATAAAATATTTTAAGTATTTTGACAGGGTGTTCCTGATACCTGAACAGGCAAAGGAAGATACACATAATTGGAAAGGAGAGCAAATAGCAGCAAAAAGAGGTTTTACAATGAAAAACTGAAAAAAAAAGTACTTAGGTCTACATGTATATAATATTACTTTTTCCAGCTTCAGAAAGACTGGTTTTTCAACTGCAATATTTTTTCAACAAATCTTTAACTTTAGGAATATAGTTAGTAATAATATAGAATTAACAATGGAAAATTTTCAGCTTTCACCATAGAAACAAACGCATGATGAGTCATGTGATCTATGAGACTATAGGGGTCATAGATTTGAAGCTGATTAGTAGAAATAAATTAAATACTGTGAATCTAGGCTATCAGGTGTGTTCACAGACAAGGGAAAGAAAGTCATAATACACCACTACACCAAAGTGAATGACTACAATTCTGGAAACAATTGAAAATAATAAACAAAAACAACACACTGAAAAAGCTGGACAATATTTAATTTTAAGGCAGAGGATATGAGGACAGAAATAAGGATATGTCCTGTTTTTGCTAGATATTTGGTAACCCTAAGGGGGGCCTTAGTAGTATTGAAATCACAAGTAATACAAAATAATAGTTTAAATACCCTGGAATTAAGAAACCTTGTTTGAGAGTACCACTTGATGGTATAAGAACTAAATGAGCTTATTGCAAAAGTGAACTGGGCATGTCTTCATTGTCCAAATAAATGCCTGCGTCTGACCTTGCTTTTCAAAAGGAAAGTCTGAAGAACTGAAGCAAGCAGAGAAGACAAGAGACAAATGGTGAACGGAAGACAAACAAATCTTACAGCCCAGGTGATATTTCTTCAGCATTATTAAATAACAGTGGTAAACTAAGAAAAAAAGCATCGATAAGGCAACATTTATCATATGTCCTGAAGCATAAGAATGAAGGTGGCAACAGCAATGGTAAGTCCTACTTCAAAACTGTCAACAAGCATGGGGAGGGGGGAACCCACCTAGCAATTTTCTTGGCTTTTCAAAATGCAATTGACAAAGTCTCTCTCTCAAAATATATATAAGCAGACTTAAGTGATCGTTTTTAAAAAATGATATCCCATGTTTTGATAATTAGTATAAGAGCAGCAGTGGTGGTGTTCAGTTTTTTTTACTACTGGTTCTGTGGGCGTGGCTTGGTGGGTATGGCTATGCTGTTGGCCAGTTAGAGGTGGTATTGCCAGTGTTGGCCAATCAGAGGTGGTATTTGCTGATTCTCTGAATCAATCAAAATTATTGCTACCAGTTCTCCAGAACCTGTCAGAACTGGCTGAATACCACCTCTGAAGAGCAGAAATAGCAGAGACATCCTAGGAATGTAAACGATTGTAACATTAATTTACACGGCTAGTCCTCAATTTATGATTGCAATTGGGATTGATCATTAAATGAATGATGCGCAATGTAATGACCCTAACCCTAACCCTAACCCTTTTTTTAAATCACAGTCATTAAGCAAGTCACATGGTCATTAAGCAAATCCAGCTTCCCCTATTGACTTCGCAAGGGGGGTCACTTCGCAAATCCAGTGGGTTTTGGAAACCCACTGGAAAGGTTGCAAATGGTGATCTCATTATGCCAGGATGCTACAACAGATGTAATACAGGTACATGCTGATTGCCAAGCACCCCGATCACATGACTTCAGGGATACTGCAATGCAAGGACCTGTCCTAAATAACTGCTTTTAGCACCATTGTAACTTCAAAAAGTAATTAAATGAATGGTTGTGACTCAAGGACTACCGGTAAAATAATATATCCCTATGCATAGTTATTCAGAAGTAGTCTCCCTACAGTCATAGAAATTTATTTCCAAAAACTTTTGCATGGGATTGTAGTTTTAACTTTGTAGTATGCTAATGGATGTACCTGCAAGATTGGGACTGCCTCTTATCCTCTGCTAGAGTGGGAACCATAAGAGAAAAAAAAAATAAAGCAAGAAAGGGTTTTTAATTGCTATTTTAATGATTAATGCAAAGAGCAGGCTATAGTTTACATTGGGAAGTGTTTTTCCTCATTTATCTCCAGCTGATACAATATTCAAACTAGCTCATTTCAAGGAAGTTGTGAAGGTGAGGCTGTTTCTTTTTCTTCATGCCAGTACCTCCAACATGTATGTCTTATCTCTTGATCGTAATTACATCTTCATTTAAGAGTACAATAATGCCTGGGGGAAAAAATAACCCTTCCTCTTTCCAAAAGAACAAAGACTCCAAGGCTTTCAGCTGTTCTGGCCACACTCCATCCCAGCCTTAAAGCAAAGAGGACCCGAAATGATACAACATATTATGAGAAGACAATCACTGCGGTGAGCAACAGGCTTCAAAAACAACCGAAGAAACCATTCATCTGAGCTGCAAAGTTTCTGAAGATGAATCAGAACAGGAGCAAGTAGAGGCCAATATTTAAAGTTGCTTTCAAAACTCTGAGCTGCAGGGTAACGACCAGGTGGGGCCTGCTTCCAGTTGTCCTACTTGAAGCAAGAATGGTCACAGCAAGAACAAGAGTCCCCCACACGTCATTTGTGAAGGCTTCCTCTATATTTATTTATTATTATTACATTATTACATATACAAGGAGCTATCTGAGGATTTATATTTTTCATGTTTGACAAGAAGATATTTTTAAGTCACAAACAAATACAGGTAGTCCTCCACTTACAACAGTTCATTTAGTGACTATTCAGTTACAACAACACTGAAAAAAGTGACATATGACCTTTTTTGCACCCTTGTGACTCTTGTAGCATCCCCAGAGTTACACGATCAACAGTGAGCCACTTGCCAATTGATTCATCTTTATGATGGTTGCGGCATCCTGGAGTCACATGATTCCCTTTTGCGACCTTCTGACAAGCAAAGTCTAATGGGGAAGTCAGATTTGCTTAACAACTGTGTGGCTAACTTTAACAACTGCAATGAGTCACTTAACGGTGGCAGGAGAAGTCATACAATGGGGCAAAACTCACTTTACAACTGTCTCATTTAGCAACAGAAATTTTGGGCTCAGTTGTGATCGTAAGTCAAAGACTACTTGTAAATAAAATCCTCATCAATGCAAACCATAGTTTTTGTTCTTTGCACACATAGACTGAAAATGCAGCCAAGGATAGACAGTTGAGATCTTCCTAGTATTGGCCACCTGTTGCATGAAGATAAAAAATATTTCTGCTCTCCCTCCATCGACATTCTCCAGTTCCCCAGAAGTACTTTCAAGCCAATGCCCAATCACCTTCACCCAGTCTTGAAAAGTAGACAACAGTCCCACAACATATGCAAGGCAGGGAGAGAGGGAACTGTGATGAGTCTAGCTGCATACACAACAAATGGGGGAAATGGCAGAGCCACAATACTTGAAGGATTTATATTGTAGATTAAAGACAGATTAACTTTCGTGTCATTATTTTTTTTCCTGGCACATTTTTCACCACTTGTATGCTGCTTAAATCATATATTCTGACTTCCCTAAGCAATTTCAGATGGAGAGCAACATGGAGAAAATGGAATACTAGGGTGCCAGAGATCAGTAGCTCAGTGATCAAATAGTAATTTTCCAGTTCGATCTTCTGGATGCAAACTGACAAGTAGGATCACAACCCTTGTGAAATACAGCTGCCAAAGTCCAATCTCACTAGATAAGTCTATAAGGATGCTAGATAGTACTGAAAATTTCCCAAGATGCCAAAGAAAAATAGTAGGGCTCATTTGCTCCATCCATTTCTGGTTTAAGTGATCCATAGAAATATTCAAAGAAATTGCAATATCATCCCCTGGCTATATGCCTTATTGAAATGAGTCCAGAAAAATCAATAAAATCTGAAGCTTGTTTGGTGCTTATTATGCAAGTAAAAATACACTTCTCAATGATGGCAAGTATGAGTGAGCATGGAGGAATTATGCCAAATATTTTCTCCCACTTCCTCAAGCTATCCACAAGTCCAGAGAGAACTCCCTTCCCCCTCCTCAAATTACTGAGAAATTTCAGCTAAGTTACTTTCCAGCAAATAGGGGTGGGGGTGGGGATTTGAAGTTAATTCTTTTGGTTTGAAAACAGTATTATACTAAGTAATGCTATTGCCTCTGAGCAGAATATGGCAACATTGGGTGAGAAGTTAAAATAACTATTTTCCCCCTCCACAAACATCAAGAACATCTTCAATAATTTGGAGGAAGAGGGTTTGAGATATAAAGTTCAGTCCCAATTTTGGGGTTTTGGCTAGGAAAATCTTTAGAATGAGCAAGGCTCTATATGAGTACAACTGTAGCAATCAAATCCTTCTCTGGCTATGGAATAGCAACCTTTTAAGGTACAGATGTCAAAGTCTGGGTATCTTCTACATTTTTACATGCAGGAGAGAGATTGTGCAGAAGGGTGAGAGAATTATATGTGGACCGAGTGCCCACCAGCTAATCCTGCCAATGAGCAGGAAGGATTTACTCAGCATGTGCTTGCTAACAATGGACAGTTGGATGGGATTTTTCTGATGCCCAGGGCACACTTGTGACTATTGGGTCTTAATTATATATACATTTCAATAGTCACTTTTTCATTATGTCATATTTTTAAACCATAATGAGGATTAACTCTCTGCTTCCCTTCTTGGTCTTTTAAAAGCCTATTAAAGGCTTTTGTGTGCTATTGTAACTCAGCTATAGAATTCATGTTTAGAGCCTGATGTCATTCATAATCATTGCAGGCACAAATGAACGTTTACAGTAGCTTATTACAAGAAGAGTAATCTCCAAATTAAAATGAAGGCTCCTAACTCTGTGGCTTAGAAACAAGTTGCTATTAAAATTCTCTCGACGATATAAAAGCAGTTGACAGGGATTGATAATGAAATAAGTACATGAAAACAAATATTGTGCTCTATAATTATGGCATTGAATTGACACTACGAAGAAAATAGGTATTTTAACATTGACCAAATGTATGTTTATTAATGCAGTATCCCCACCCCTGGGGTAATTTTATTTCTTTTCACTGTATGATGCTTTGTAAAAAAAAAAACTTTCTAATTATCTGATCTTCCAAGTGCCCTAATGGACATGAGTGAAAATGTGATTTTCTAAGTGTGCTTAGAGGTTAAGGGAGATGGTCACAGGGAAACTAGGAAAGTAAAAGTTGTGTAGTCGTCATCCCACTTTTCCATTTTTTCCAGGACTTTGGAGGAACAGGGAAGGTTCTGTCCCATGTCAGTGCAAATGGGGCAAAACGGAGTGAGTAATCCTGTGAATTCAGGATCTTTTGGATTCCACTTCTGAACAGCAGCCCAGTCTTGCCTGGTAGTTTTGATCTTTCTTGTCTCAATCTCTCTTGATACCTGCCTTTTAGGGGACAGCAGAGTTTAAAACATCTCTACTGTAGCAAGTCTGTCGCAAGTGAATTGGGTGTTTCAGTTTGCCAGACCTGTCATAATAAATTAATTACAGGATATTGCAGAAATGGCTAGGTTCCAGCAGCATCTCGCACAGTTTAATATAGCCCCATTTCCCCATTTCAATGTATTTGTGGTTAGATAAATCCTCAGAAAATTTACAGCTGCTACAGCTAGTTTTCTGTAAGCCTATGTAACTATAGAAGTGTAACTAAAAATTGAGCTTTTTTTCATACATGCATATATATCTTGGCTGATGAAGAATTGTTCTGTTGAAATTTTTGAAGCATCTGCAGGTTTAAAAGGAAAGGCTGATATTACAGGAATTAAAAGGAATTGGTCAGGCACCCAACAAAGCAATATTTTAGCTGGATATCTCATGAGGGTCATTTTAAAGTATCAACGTACCAATCTGGTCTTTGGTTTTTATTTCTGTATCCGTTATTGATATGGTTATATTTATGATTTTAATTGTAAGCCACTGAGAGTTGCTTTGCAGACTGAGATCGGCAGCAACATATAAATTTATTAAACAGAGACAAACAAACAATCAATTAAATGAAGTATCTGTTGTACTCAAAACAGGTATCCAAAGAATGGTGATCCCTTTTTATAAAACAGTGAGGGGTTTTTAGGGCCACAGACACTTCTAAGCCAGGAATGTATTCATGGAACATAAAATCTGTTTGTCTGGGCGGGAAAGGATATTTCTGCTCAAGTAAAAAGCAGAAATCCACTGTTACAAAGACCTTAATATAGCTGCCCTGTAAACAGTAGGATACCTTTAGATTGCCTTACATGGCCATCAATGTTTCTCTGAAAAAAAATGGCTGAGAGTGTGTTTCTTTTTTAATTCTTAAAGATGTACAGAATATAGCCATCAATTTCTGTTGGATAAAAACTTTGGAAAGAAGTGGTGGTGGTGGTGGGAATCAGGCAAAACAAACCTGGCCAGGATGTTATTGCCCTAATACTTGACCCAAAATAATGAGGCTGAATTTGTCTTATACAGTAAGAATTCAATGAGACCTGAATGGAACTTTAAATTTCCCTCCCTTCCTTGTTGTTTTGGGGCAACTAGAGACACAGTGTGGACTACCATTTTCTGGAGGTGTCAAATAATTATTAATTCTTAACCAACATAACCACTGGGCATAATGGCTGGAGATAATGGGAGTTGTACTCAACTTCTGACAGAAAGCAGGTCAAAAAAACCTTATAATGCAGTAACTTTTTGACAGGAACAGCTGATATGGGAAGACAGTCTTATTTATTTATTTTATTTATTTGTTACATTTTTATGCCACCCAATTCCCGAAAGACTCTGGAAGGCTTACAACATGGATAGCAATAGCACTCAGTTTTTATATACTGTTTATCAGAGCTTTTCAACACTCCCCAAGCAATTACAGAGTCAGCTTATTGCCCCCAACAATCTGGGTCCTCATTTCACCGAGGTTAGAAAGGATGGAAGGCTGAGTCATCCTTGAGCCTGGTGAAATTTGATCTGACAACCTGCTGAACAAGTCAGCAGAGACTGCAGTGCTGCATTTAACACTGCACCACCGAGGCCCAACAGGACCTGGAGCAGTGCCATAGAAAGTCTTCTCTCTTGTCCTAGACTACGTGGTCTTCCTTACTGTCCCCATGTATATCTGTTGCCATCTAATTTATTTTAAATAATACAAGCAACTTTACCTGCATTTAGAACAAGGAAATCAGTATATATATAACTTAACCTTTTCACAGACCTGAATCTCCAAGTAATATCTGGTTAATCTTTCTCACCCCGCTGCAATAAAATGGATCTCCTACCTGGTGACAACACCAGGAAGATAAACATCTCAGTATATAACTGAGCTTTGCACTGATGAGGGCATCAGCTAACATTATTTACTTTAAATCATTTTTACACCAATGTGGTTGCATCACTTAAGTATTAGACTAGTTCAGGTGCTAGCTCACCCTCAGCCATGGTAAGTCCATGGGTGACTTAGGGCCAGTCACTCTCTCTCAGCCCACTTCATTGGGGCAGATTGTTGTGGCAGGTTCAAAATGTAAGTCACACCTTGAATTCCTGGAGAAAGGATGGGTTACACCTAGTAGTCTTCATGACAATATTTGCAAGACTCGTTTCCCTCTATTTGCAGATTGTATACAAGTGCAACTAAAATATTTTGTGGTATTCTAATATTGGACAAATCGGGGTGAAGACTTAGATGAATCCATGTGGTCTAAGCCAATAGGTTCTGCTCTCAGGGGTTGTGAATCTCTTTTAATGTAGGCTGCTGCTGAAAGCAGCAAGAAATATATGTAAACATTTATGAATCTAAACTTTCTTAAAGGGCAGTTGCATTGTATTGCATTCAATAAATGCAGTTTATAATGTCCTTATAAATTAAGAAGGAACACACTGGTAAATTTATCTAGTGCCAGAAAAACTACCCCCAAACTTGAAAATAAGAGAGAAACAACGCAAGTAACAAACAATTCAATATACCTTAGAGAATAAAAGGAGTTAGTTTTCTCTTTGCAATTGCCTACCCATTCAAGAGAACGGTTTTCCTGTGCTGTTCCATTTTCCTGTTATAGTACTCTTCTATGATAGCATCCAGTAAAGAGCTACTGTTCCCCACTTCTTTCTGGATAAATATATTTCTGGATAAATATATTTCTAATGTATACATTTATAATGGAAGCCAAAGGTTAAGCAAAGTTAACACAGCACATTCCTAAATTTTCTTTAAAGAAAAGAAGGATTGGGGTGACATGATAGCAGTGTTCCGATATCTCAGGGACAGCAACAAAGAGTCAACCTATTTTCCAGAGCACCTGAGGGTAGGACAAGAAGCAATGAGTGGAAACTAATCAAGGAGAGAAGCAACTTAGAACTAAGGAGAAATGTCCTGACAGTTAGAACAATTATTGAGTGGAACAACTTGCCTCCAGAAGTTGTAAATATTCCAACACTGCAAGTTTTTAAGAAGAGATTGGATAACCATTTGTCTGAAGTGGTGTAGGGTATCCTGCCTAAGCAGGGGGGTGGACTAGAAAACCTCCAAGGTTCCTTCCAGCTCTGTTATTCTAATACTATAAATGAGAGCTGAACTAATTATTTCCTTGCTTTTCAGCAGTGACTATTTTTTGAAGCTTTATCTCTGAAATATCAGTAATATATTTCAGACCAGCAGCAACCAGGAGGTGGGCAAAGGAGGTCAGACTTACAAAAATAGTGCTGCAATGTGGTATCACAAGTTCTGCTTCTTTTTTACATGTAATGAGATGTCATATGTACACAAAGCTCATGACACAACAATTTGCAGTGAGACCCTATGGCCACCACCACTTGAAACACAAACACAATATTTGTCAATATTGTACTCTAATCTCCAAATTTACTTTTTCTCTCAACAATACTGGTTTTAAGGTTTTTTTTAAAAAAAACACATACTGTATGATTTATCAATAGCAAAATCAAGCTCATTTAGTCACATAAAGACTAGTATTTGAGAATTTTTTTTGCATACTCAAAAACCATTTTAAGCAGTTCCTTTCCTACAACAAACACATTTTTTTTTACAGAACTTGTAACAAATGGTCCTTCCTAATGCAAGTTACAGTAACAATTCTTTCTATACATGCTAGAAAAGGTTCCTTTAAAGGATACTGTATTTGAGTTCACAAGATAAAGGGCTGTGGAGGAGGGGGGATTCTTGCTTTATACTCTTCTCCCCAGATTAAGTATTCCTCATTCACCTTAGTAATTAGAGCAGAAGGAGGTAGTGAATGTGGGGCCTCATTATCAAGTTTGCAGCCCTGATCTATACAAAATGGCTACCATGCCAGCTATTTTTCATAGTTGTCTGCTTTTGCTTGTATTGGACTGCTGTTAACCCTAAATGATCCTGACATTCAATTCTTCCACAGACAATTGGGTCCTTCCAGCAGACTTCATTACCTAGTCAACAGAGACCTCAATTATCATCTTCCTCTCTGTTCCCATTAATCCTTATTTGATGGAGTTCCATCTCCTTTTGCCTTTTGAATTAAATGATGCTACAGCTACTCTGCTTCTGATTTGTGATGTCTGTTCCTTAAGAGTCTCGAAGGCAAAACTCAAATGCAAGATGATAGTTGTGAGAGACCGCAAGGGCAAATGTATCTTCTACTCACATGCTATTTTCAGTGCGCAAACACATCTATCTCTACATAATAGACTCACAATTTCTTATGGAAAATGGGTAGATTTTGCACATCACAGTGATGGTTTTTGGAACATTTGGAACTTTTGGAAACCACAATGTTGTTTTTTGGAAAAGTGTGACATAAATTAACATTAGCAGTTAAATAGGAAATTCCATATCCGAGCTGCTTTACTTAATCCTCTTGTCCTAATACATGGTTTTTAAGCATTATTCTATTTAACTCTTTCTATTCCAGTAAGATCTAATGGACCTTGTCATTTAGAATATTGTAACTCATTGTACAAATATTGAATTTTAATTCACCCTATTAAACTGAAATTAAGTTCCACCTTCTGGGAAATGCTATATTTAGCCATTATTCTTTCAATCTAAAATATTATCATTATCATCATTGGGTTGGAAGATGAATGCAAATATCACAAATGTGCACTCCAAGGTCCATTTTTCTGTATTCATTAAGTTAATTCTCAGGTAGGTAAGCATAAGTTTAAAGCTTAATCACAAGATTACCTTCATTATGTAATACATTTGCTCTGGAACAGATTTAGTAACAAGAGTTTTATAAAACCTTGTGAGTAAATTAAATTAATCTTCAATAATTCAGCAATTTTGTATTGCTACATAGGTAAAATATTTCTCATTCTATAGAAGAGAATGAGTGGCTAGGATTATGTCTACTAGCTATGAGTAGTGGCTAAGATTATGTCTACAATGAGAGAACAGACAAGTATTTAGTTCCGATTCAGACATTTTCTGTGTCTGTGACAGTGCACAAGTGGTAAGCATACAGTTGAATTTTGCAAAACACTACACCTGAAATTTTACAAAATAAAAGATCATTTCCAGATCATAAGATAGTCACTTGTCATGCAGACATTTATAAAGGAAAGAAAGCAGCTAATTAGAATCCTTTCCAAAGAACATTTTCCCCTCTTCCTATAGATCCACAATAAAACTCTCCCACACCAATGGTGCAGTCAAACTGCTTTTCTGGAAAATGTATTCCATTATGTTAGAACTTTTCACAGAAAAGTACATTATTTCATATTATTCAGGTATCATAGATACAATATTGAAATTTCATACTGAAAATGTTGCATCACCTGAAAAGATGGGATTCTTTCTTTAACTAGTACAGTATCTGAGGAAAAAAAGCATAAAAATAAGGCAGAGACTTTTTGTGAATGCTAACCTTTAGTCATATTTAGAGAAAAGAGGCCTGTTATTCTAATAATAATGACCACTTTGGGCACTGAGAATGATTTGCATGCTGTCTTGTTCAACAAATATCTTTGCATACAGCAACAAAGACAGACAGGTATTAATTCAAATGAAAAGCTGTAAAAGATTCTAACTCCATGAGTTGGGTTGGAAGATGAATGCAAATAAAACCCCCACTATTGTTATAGCGACAGTAGCCGCGATGCCATTTTAAAAAGTATGTTTTCAGCTCCATAAATCTTCATGTATGGGCTTTTATCTGATTTCACTCCTTAATTGTTATTTGGAACAGTGCCTTAAAGGATATTGTTCTTGTCTGTCCTCTCTCAATTTGGAAAGTGTGGCAAAGCAGCTCCATTCAGCTTCAAAACACTGTACATAATTGGAGCCCTAGTTTGCAAGCTGAAAAGGAAGAGCTGTGCCTTTGATTACAGCTACCACTTCTTTGTGGTGTTTATGTGAAGTGTTATTTTTATCTTCCATGTCCATAATATCAGATTAATAGTTAACGATGCCACCCAAACGAGCATCAAAATGTTGGCTACTTCTCAGCAATGCCTAATATGTAGCATGATGTTATACAGTATGTTATATATTGCCTAATATATGGCAAGTTGACACTATTAAATATGCGGAAGTATCAGAAATATAGCATTCTTCCAGTGAATTGATGAAGCAAATAATGGCAATTTTACTCTTCTAAATTTTTGTGAAAAATGTTAATTCCCATTATTTGCAGTTTAAAAATGTACTGAAAATATAGATCAACTGCATTTTTTGTTTCAGTCTCATTCTGGGATAGAAACGGCCCTAATTATCTTGATAAGATGAAGATGGACAATGGAATACAATCATGAGAATTCTTTTGAACCATTCAAAAGTGGTGATAATATAAAGGAAAAGATGTCAACCGGATTAGCAGTCAATATTTTATGGCATCTTTGACCTAATATTATGATAGTTGTTCCACAAAACTAGGATCAGGAGATGCAACCACTCCACTTTGTAATCTTTAACTCATAAGGTCTAACTATGTTTTATCTTATCCCCTATGCCTACGTTCTTCAAAATATTTTGAAATATCTAAAGATAAAATTGTTGATTATATCCAGAGTTCTCTTATTTCCATCCTTTGACATGAAAATTATGGACCAATAACACTGTTGATTAAGTAGTATTGCTGTTCAAAGCAGGGATGTTTTGCCTCTTCATCATCTACATCCTAGCCTGATGAAACAGAACAGTATGTTCTTCATCTGAGGTTGTATCTAGACTGGCCTATTATCTTCTTACACAATTAAAACATGCATTTTGAAACACACATATACACATATATTTGATCTTATAGGAGAGTACTAATAAGCAGTGACCTGAAGGACATTTGTTGTGAAATAAATAAATTAGAATGAGCACTGAAAGTAAGACAGCATATTAATTGATACTTCGAAGGGCTGTCTCCTTGGTAAATTTAACCCTTTGCATCACAGGCAGGGGTGGGTTCCTACCGGTTCGCTGGTTACCCGCTTTGTGGGCGCGCTTTCTGAATGCCTGTCAAAAGCGC
>JANHGC010009662.1:9535-21568 GCA_027560395.1 Boaedon fuliginosus | reverse complement strand
CAATAAGACAGGGTGCTTTTTTTTCAACTGGCAAGTATATATCTCTAAGGAAAAAGGCACACTTAAAGACACATTAAAAAAAATGGAGAATCTTTTGTCCCAAAATAATTTCCAAAGGTCAGTTTAGGAGACCCAGAAAAACTATTGTCCAGTGATTTGTGTTGACATAGAATTGTCAAAGAACCAGATTCAATAGTATCGGTGCCCTGAGACATTGATCTCAGCAGTGGAGATAATAATGAGAGACCAAAAAAAAAAAAAAATACACATATTGTCAGGAGCAACATTCCCCAATCTGGTGCCCTCCAAATTGCTTATTTGCAATCAGGAATGTGCCTCACGTGATTCTAACTAGTCAGTTGTGTGTCTCAAAAGTGCTTTTTCCAAAAGGCAACTGGACATTTTTTCTTCTTTTGAAAACTTTTCACTAGTCATAGCTGCTTCTTCCCTGAAGAAGCTTCTTGGATGAAAAGTGAAATATTTCCAAAAGGAAAAAAAACCCTCAAAAAAGTCCAGTTGCTTTTTGGAAAAAGCCCCTTTGAGACAACCATGAGCTGGATGATTGAGAATCTCCATAGACCAGGGTTTCCAAACTGGTGGCCCATGGGCCAGATGCGTCACACGCAGGCCACGTCCATCCCAGCTCCGTGAAGGGAAAAACGAAACATCACGTGATGGCAACGTGGCGCCTCAAGTTTCACACCCGTGCCATAGACATTCAGCTAACTGTGTAAAACAATGTAAACACAACAATCAAATATTGATTTCAAATACTGAAATTCAGTACTCAACTTTCTTCCCCAAAGAATACTATTTTGACAGCCTTCCTATAGATCAGCAGGGAGGGGCTCTGGGAGTGTCATTCTCCAGGCATCCAGCTCCCTCTCTAAGGAATCAACGACCCACGAAGACTCCCTTGTGCAGATAGTTAAAAGGTAGTGAAGATCCAAGCCATACTATATAAGTTTTATGGATAAAAAACCAGCAACTTGAACTTGGCCTGGAACTTCGCTGGCAACTCGTACAGCTCCCACAGCAAAGGTGTTATTATGGTAAACAGGTTGGCCCCTGTCCACAGATAAGCAACCATCTTTCACACTAGCTGCTACTTCTGGATTATTCTTAAAGGATGTTCCCAAGTACTGCAGTAGTTTAACAAGAGCGTAGTTACAAGGGCATGAGCTACAGTCTCAAGGACCTCTTGGTCCAGGAAAGGTCACAATTGCAGAGTAGCAGAACTTGCATAATCACGTCTCTGACATTTTGCTTTAGTCAAAACTTTAAATTGTTTTTTTTTTAAAACTGGTCAGTTCTAAAATAAAACCCAGTAATAACTGAAACAACTTAGTGTAAAGACATGAGAGTTAAAAGTTCAGCACATTCAGATACTGTAGCATCTGGTTGAGAAAGATACAATAAGCCTAACAATGAAAACAATCAATTAACTAAACACTTTAATACTAATCAATATCCAACAGATTAAAGAGAAAATGTAATAAAACAGTGTTGCCCGAACACGAAGGCCTGGAGTTTTAACCTGTATTCTACCAATGGAAAGTGCTGCTTTGGGGTCTCATTCTATATCAGGGATGTCAAACTAGTGGCCCATGGGCTGGATGCGTCACACACAGGCCACTGCCACCTCCGCGAAGAGGAAAAACCTCATGGAATGTCACATGATGGCAACATGATGCGGTAATTGACACCCCTGTTCTCTATATATTCATATTCCATGAGTTTTACACTAGCCTGTTGTAATGGCTGTAGTGTAGAGTCAGGCCAGCTGCTGCCTATAATGTTTTGGATTATATTTCTACCAGCCCCAGCCAATTTGGGAAGAGATCCCGGAAGATGAAGTTCAAAGTATCTGTAGGGTAGCAGCTTGGTTACCACGCAATGGTGTCTAAGTACAGGCATAGTAACAGATAGTGATTTATACATGCAGGTCTAAATCTGCTCTGTGGTTTCTTATCTTCACCCAATGATCAGAAATTAACAGATCAGATGGGAATATTCCACCGTTGCCCTTTAATACTTTAATGTTTAGACTATCATATTCATTCTCTCCTTTCAGGATATCATGCACTTGATTATGACATTCTTTTCATCAAACACAATTAGCAGTTTCAGCAGGTAGGCAGCTCAGATGTAACTGAATGTATATTACACTGGTGTGTTAGGGTATTAAATGGATATTATGAAACAAAATATAAAATCCTGGGTTAAAAAATAGAAAGTACTGATTAAAAAAAACCCCTGCAAACAAAGCAAGGCAAACCTCAAATTTATTTTAAAGTAGTTTCCCGTTCATTCAAATCTACATTCAGGTAGCTCCATATTCAGTAATTTGGTATTTGCTAACATCTGTATGGACATCCTTCAATTAAACGCTGCGGGTGATATCAGCTCATTAGTTGCCTTGTTTCTCAACTGGTAGGAGTTTTTAGGTTGAGATTATTCAGGTGCACTGGCAGGGATCCATGGGAAAGCTTGCAAACTCTCCATCTGCATGTTGCCTACCTAAGCCAGTGGTATTAGTCACCCTCATAAGAAATTTCCTCACAAATATTTTAAGATATATACTGGAAGATATATATGTAAGTATGTGGCATCACCTCAAAGAACTAACTTGCCCACAGACTTACAAATTCATAATGGGAGTAGCTTCAACATTAGCAAGGCAATATATGTTCTAGAATCTAGATATTAGGTTTTCTATCATACATGTTGTTTGATTTGCCATGGCCATCTTGCTGCAGCCAACTCACATGACCAACTCGCCATGGCCAATTCCTTGCAGGATACGTCAATGTGATAAACGTTATCAGCCATTATTTCTTTGACCTTATTTCTATTTTTGTCAATGGAAATAATGTCAAAGAAACAGTGGATAACATTTTATCATGCAAAGCACGCACAAAGAGAACCGGTTGTTAGATTGGTAGAATCCCACCCCTGCCTAGACCCCAATAAAACAGGCTTGTCCACTGTAAAGATTCTACACCAAAACATAAGAAGCATAATGTAGTATATGCAGTACAGTGAGGTAAGGTGCGTTTAGAACTCTACACTGGAGAAACCAAGCACCCTTGACACAGGAGGAGGAAGAAAAGCAATGCCTCCGGATCAAAATCAGCCGTATACCTTCACTTAAAAGAAAAAGAACACTCTTTTGAGGACCATAATGTTCACCATTTTGGACAGGGAAGATAGGTGTTTTGAGAGAGGAGTGAAGGAATCCATTTATGCTAAAATGAACATCTTCCCTCAATAGTTGCATGCCTGAGACCCAACCTGTTCCTCATTTTCTTATGCTACTCTTGCAGGAAAATCAAGACCACTTCACAGGTTCACTAGGAAGGTCCCACTTAACAACCCAACTAAGAGAAGGATTTAGAGCAAGGATCCCTTAAGGACTCTCTGCTTATCACTGAACAAATCTATTCAGATTAGATGAGAAATGAAACCACCTTGGAGAACATATATGGGGTCTCCCTAGCCAATCTTCTCAGGCTGAAGATGCTACTTGGATAAGCAGTGAAACATTTCAAGGAAAAGAAGTCCGGTTACCACTACTCAACTTCCTGTCTAGTTGGAGATCTATTTTTTAACATATGGTTTAAGCCTAAATTTATTTGCAATGGGGGTAAATATCTGTAGCTCGGGTGTAGGATGAGGGTGTAAGTTCGTTCTCCAAGCTTATGGGTTGGTGTCCGAAGGTTTCATTACCAGGCTAGGTAATATCTTCAGTGGAGTTTAAACTTCAGTGGAGTTTAAACGTTTAAATGAAACATTTGGAAACCAACCCACAAGTTTGGAGAATGAATCTCCACTCTCATAAGTTTATTTATATATACACATGACAAAGGCAGTGATATAAAAGCATGATTGATTTGATTGTTTATTATGAAAGATCCCAATAAATGACTACAAAGTGGTTATAAGAAAAGATGTTGGAAAGCTGCTTGAAACAGAATGAAAAGAATGCTACAACGTTGTACCAACAATATTGTCCATAAAAAGGACTAAGGGTGTAACATTGATTGAAACAGCACCAACACCGTGTCATTTATTACAATTTCTACCCCAAGTCTGTCTGTCTGTCTGTCTCTCTCTCTCTCACACACACACATACAGTACACATACAGAAGCAGAGTGTAACACTGCTTTTGTAATTTGAATAAAAGTAACAAGTTCTTGCTGATGCCACAACCACAGAAGTATGTGGAGTTATACTTATCTGATGTGTGAAAAAGGATGATTAGTGGGTTAGAAAAAAATGCACATAAAACATAATGAAATGCATTGTATAATGTATAGCCTGAGAAAAAGAAAAAAAGCAAAGATAGTGAAAGAGAAAAAAGAAATGTCTAAGATTAAAAGAGAAAAAAAATTACCGAATGATATTGTAAGAAATAAACATGGTTCTGAAAATGTGTGAAGAGGACTAAACAAGGAGTCCTAGGGCAGGGAATGGAATGGGGGAAAAAACCCAATGATATAATTTGGAATAAAACTTGGATAGAGAAATGTTGGAAGGATTATTTAGAGACTTGTATAAGAATGAAAGTATGATGAATACTGGAACTGAAACTATTGATGAAGAGGAGAACATACATGTCGCAACTGCAGAAAAAAAGCAAAGCTGCAGATGTAGATGGTGCAACTAGAACAAAAGTTGCATTATTGTGATTTGCTTATAGAGTGGCTGTGCGACTTATACAAAGGGTGTATGTAGTAAAAAATGCAAAACGACAACAACCCCCACGGAATTAATGTATATGTCCCTGGGAATATGTTTGGCTGAGATGTGATCATAAGAGTAATAATAGGGAAATGCAGAGTGGCTTTATGTTAGGCAGGGATGTGCAGACAATCTGCACTATGTGCAGAAAAAAAAAAGAGTTAGCATACAGTTAAGCGAATAGGCTTTGAATGTTTTGTTTAAATATGGAACTGAAAACTGGCTGTGTGACAGGAATAGTATGTATCTGAGGATCTTTAGGAAATTATTCCCTAATGAAGGACTAGTTTCTCTTTGGTTATTTAATGTACAGTACTTATAGGTAAATGTATAAGAAATGCTAGTGGTGATATTACTCTTATGTGGGATGGAGATTTGGATATATATTTACTTTCAATTTTTAGAGTTTTGTAAAACATTACCAAGCTTGTAAGGTAAAAGAAAAATGCCTAAGTAGGTTACACAAATTAAAACGAGATCAAACTAAAATAGAAAACACTTACTAAATGAAGAATATCTATAATACTAAAAGACTTAAAAGCTAGATGGCTAAACTCTACAGTACGTAAGATATTAAAAGACAGGATACCAAGGTATTACTTACTATGCCACTAAAATGCTAAAGTTGTGAATTAATTAATGTACATGTATTTTACTATGTATGCATATATTTCTGTAACATAAATTTATGTAATGTACATGTACATATTTTACTATGTACATGTATTCTACTGACCCTATATTGATGGCGAGATCTCGAAAAAGAGTAAGTTTCAAAAGCAAAAAACAATGTGGTATCTGGACATGGAGGAAACAAGCATGGGTTGCAAGGGGAAAAAGCATTACATTTCCATCCACAAGATATACAAGTTTTCTTTTATATATATAAAAAAAATTCTGCCAAGCAACAGATGTCACAATTATTTCAGATAAACTGAAATCAACAAGATCTGTGCAAGCCAGTACAGTACATCTGTCAGTAGTCAGCTGGGAAAAACTGCACAATCCAATGTATTTTAAAGAGAATAGCCTGGAGCTGGGGTGGGCAGAAAACAGATTGGGATCTAGTGGATGATTTCTGGGCAATGTGCAATAGATCTGTAAGTGTTCGCAATTCCATTTCTTGAACAGTAGCAACTATTAAATCATTTTTTTCCACTTAAATTGGACAGTTTGGGGTTTCCAGGTGTAGACACTTATGAAAAGACAACAAGCATAGTTCATTTCAGGGACTGAAAAACAGTTCACAGGATAAGAATGCACTTAAAGGCATTCTGTGCTTTGATTTTTCTAAGTGTTTATCTCTTGAATGCGTCTCTAACTAGTGATGTTCTAGTGAGAATTCAAGGAGATTTGGCAGGTCAATCCACCTGTAGTTTAGAAGGGAGGGTCTTTAACAGTTTCACTTCTGGAAACACTGCTAATCCCAAACTATGTCAGGGACCTCGGATAATGTGTGCAATGTGTATAGTTTGGGTGCCTGGGGCGCAAATACCACAGTTTGGTATTTAAGAGTGGCACAGAACAGGGAAATTCAAGTAAGCTGAAGAAAACCCACACTTATTGAAAGAGATTGTTCTTTCTAACGATAGACTGTCCTTATATCAAAGTTCTCTCGTCTATCTACGAATTATCCATGAATACAAAGAAGCAAGAGAGAGATAATGCCAGAACAATTCTCTTAAGACAGAAGCACCATATATTCCAGCATCACATATTTTTGTTTTACCTTATGGCAATTATAAAGGAAACCAGAGCTTCAGCAAGTACCATCTTCAACCTTTTAGAACTTTGCTCCATGACCTAGCTAAAATGGAGAACAATTTTTAACAGCCAAAACTGGCTTTGGGGGATTTTTTTTCCCTTTGGGTACCCTTAAGTCAGGGTTCACGAAAACCTGGTAACTGCCTGGACAAGCCCCGGAAATTTTTTCGGAAGTGGTTTACCCTTGCTTTCTTCCTAGGGCTGAAAGACTAGCCTAAGGTTACCACCTGAGTTTATGCCCAAGGCTGGCTAGAATCCACAATCCCTTTTTTTAAATAACAAGATTTTCTTCATACATCTATTACCTGTAAAGTATAAATTGAGAGGAGAAATGGGACTGGCATTGTCAAGATTGCAGGAACAGGTCTTTCTGTTAATAATGTTTATCATTTTTGAGGCCACAGAGTTGTGACAACTGAGCAACTGCTTGGCTAAAAGGCCATCCAGAAAAGAATTTAAATATAATGTGAAGTAAAGCCTCAGTCCAGACATTTGTGTACACAAATACAACTGTATAATTTTCTTGAACATTGTCTAGCTCTAGCATATAGCTACCCAATATCTGGGTAGGCTAACTATGGCAGATTCTGCTTAGCATAGTAATTTAAAAAATAAATAACGTAACAAATTATATACAATAATTTAATTTCAATAGACATAATTCTTGTGCATTGAACTACATAATTGAGCTGCAATATTCAAGATTACTTCTTCCTGGAATAAATAGATAGCTACATAGAGATAGACAGACAGATAAATAGGCAGGAAGGCAGAAAGACAGACTCATTTAAACTGGCTGAAGGAAATATTCTAACTCAAGGGATTTCTTGATAATAATTTGTTCAATGCATTGTGTATGGCTGCATTATACAGAATCTTTCATATATTATTCACAGGATGCTGCTGTTCTACACATTAAACCATTCCTGCATATTGTCTTGACTATGGAAGTTACAAAACATGAACATATATTTACAAAAGCCTGTTATTTTTTTAAGATGTTAATGATGGTAACAACAACAGGGCTGGAGCAATATCCTTGCTTGGAAGCTTCTGCTACTGCTTTCCTTCTAAACAACAGACATTCAAATTCTAGCACAAAGCCTTTCCAATCCGTTTTAGAATAGATGTTCCACTGGAATCCTGAGCAAACTATACCCAATTCCAATGTCTTTCCTTGGTCTCGCCCTTTTCAAGGATGCTGCTTTGGAATGATGCACACGGTGAGGGCCTTCAAATCATTTGCAAGCATGAATGGTAAATCTCATCAAAGACTGATCCATCTGAGTACAACAGTATCATGCATTTGCAACTTGGGGAAAATCAAGATTTTATTTAATGGAAAACAGGACCAGGTCAAGATCCAGGCCCTTACCACAGGTTTCGATAATAGCAAGGACAGTGGGCAATGATTAGAAGCACACTAGTGCCATAGAAGAAAATCTGGATCCTGAATGGGTCACGGCACATTGAAGCAATCTTACAGAGACATTGCTCATGAATAGGGATCAATAGCAAAAAAAAAAGGGATTCAATATGTAATGCAGCACCAAATAATAAAAGGCTGCGGTTTAGGTACTAAGCATATGCTATTTTAGTTAAGATCAATACATTTTATGGAGGTATTTATTGGATTTATAAGGTTGCCCAACTTAAACAATGTGACTCATGATCAAAAACAAAAAACCACACAGCATTAAAAATGCTATCTCATACATAAAATGTAACTAAACATGACAATTAAATAACCAGAGACTACTCAGCTGGACCCAAATACCTGGGGGGAAAGACAGGTCTTAATGATTTTTCTAAAGGCAAGCAGAGTTGGTGGATGTTGTAAACGGAAGGGGGAGATAAGGCCACAGCATCGGGGCAGCTAATGAAAAAGCACGTGTTTCAAATCCTCCCTAATTTTCCCAATATGTGTAATAGACAAACAACATGGATGGATTTTTTAATTTTCATCTTCCTTTTCATGGAAGTTGAATATTTTGGTTGCTAAATTGGATAAAGAAAGGGAGGGGAGACAGAGAGGAACAGAATGCAGAGCTCCAAGCTATAATGAAGTAAGACCTGTTACATCAAATATAAAAGCAACTAAAGCCAGAATTTTAATTAGAGATTAGAATCAAATACATTTACCAACTAACACACCCATTTAATGATTGCTTAGTTATCTTATGGAAAGGCCATTGCATTTTTTTCATTTGTTTTAAAATCCTGGTAGAATCACATATATCATAGAAATGGTCTGGGACTGGCATTTCATTCCCTTCCCTCAGTGGCAGATATATCACAAAGTTTAGCAGAATTTATTTATGCATTCTCATTCTCAGAATTTGTGTTTATATACTCTTCCAGATGCAAGACTAGGGTACCTCCTCCCAGTCTGAACACTTTTGATCAGAAGGCAGGTTTATGAAGATATATCTAGCACAAAGTAAGGCTGAGATTGATAGCCCATCAATCATGTCACACTTTTTATTTATGGGAATCTATTCACAATTCAGGTCATTTAAAAATTTTCAATCAAAGTTAATTTGATTTCTTGTTTGAATGACAGCAAGGTGATTGTGAGATTTTCTATTTTCCCATGTTCCACTTAATCATTTATTTATTTATTAAATTTATACCCCGCCTCTCTTCCCCAATCAAGGGGAATGTGAGGCGGCTAACAGCACAATTAAAACACAATAAAAGTACAATAACATCGTAAGAGCATAGGGATAAAAAACTGTATAGCAAAAAAACTATTAAAAAGACAAGTTACAAGCATACAACCATTCATACAGGGGAGTCATCATTTCTAAGCCCACCAGCAGAGCCAGATCTTCACAGCCCGAAGGCCAACAGACTAGGAATGGTTCAGATCTCTGCCGGGACTTGGTTCCAGAGGGCCGGTGCTGCCACAGAGAAGGTCCTTACCCACGGGCCCACCAGCCGACACTGTTTAGCTGACGGGACCCGTAGGAGGCCAACTCTGTGAGATCTAAGTGGGCATTGGGAGGCACGTGGTGGAAGAAGGCAGTCTCGAAGGTACCCCACTCCTAGAGGGCTTTAAAAGTTATCACTAGCACCTTAAAGTGCAACCAGAAGACTATTCAGAGCTAGTGCAGCTCGCAGAGGAGTGGTGTTATATTGGTGCACTGAGGCACACCCTTGATCACTCATGCAGCTGCATTCTGGACCAATTGGAGCTTCTGAGTGCTCTTCAAAGGCAGCCCCATGTAGAGCATGTTACAGTAATCCATCCAATCATGTCAACTCAGATAGATAGTTTCCCTGAAAATATGACTTACCCTGAAAGTCCTAACTTGATTTTTACACATGCACCCAAAATAAGCCCTATCCCCAAAATAAGCCCTAATTAAGATCCTGCCTACTCCAGAGTGCATGGGTAAAAATTAAGCTAGGGTGGGGATGCGGGTGGTGGAGCTGCCCTTTTACTTACCTTTGGACAGTTGTAGCCAGGCCTCGCACACCCCGACACCTGCCTTGCCGGCCCATTTCTTCTGCAGCTGGCAAGGCTGTCCTAAAGGCCTCTGACAGCAAAAAGGAGGCTGGGGGTGACGCACACAAGTGAGGTTAATCAGTGGATGACATCCCCTGAAAATAAGATCTGGTGTCTTTTTGGTGGCAAAAAATATATAAGACAGGGTCTTATTTTTGGGGAAACACGGTAGGTAGGTAGGTAGATACAAAAGAAAATAGGAGAAAAAAGTTCTAAATCAGGAAAGGTGGTGGTGATTTAATGGAAGTAGAAGAAAACCATATATTGTTTACAGATATTCCTGGTGAATGGAATTATGCTTTATTTTTGAAAAAGTTTTCAAAATTTTAATTTTAGAAAGAAAAGATTTAAGGGGAAAAAAATCTTCCACCATAGAGAAGGGTACGTGACTTGAAGTCATTGTACATATCTTTCCACACTGAAAGGAATTCAAAACACTTTCAATGGTTAAGGCATCAATTAGTATCCAGGAGACTGAGATTCAAGCTCACATTTAGCCACTGTGAGTAACTCACTGGGTGACTATGTCTCAGATCTCAAAGTGGTTTTATTACTGTGGGGATAAAGGGAACAGAGGAACAACAAATCCTGTGGGATTGGGCAGCCTACAAATTTAAATAAATAAATAAACAAATAAACAAAAAGCCTCTGCCAGATAAGTAACCAATTCACTGTGGTGCTATCAAGCTTGCATTTGAACAGACCAAATTTTAAACAGTTTAGTACTGGCGCTGAGCAGTTCATAACTTGATCATTAATGAATGGTAATTGACATCCCCTCCCCCCTTGGTAGAGAAATAAGTGGTTGTAGTGAGACCCATCCACCTTTGCAATGAGTTTTTCTAATCCATTTAGTTTTATTTATTTATTTTATTCGATTTATATCCCGCCTCTCTTCACCCATCTGGGGAACTCGAGGTGGCAGTTCTGTTATATTTCCCATGATCTTTCTTAACACTTAGCAATGGTCCAATCCAGGGGTCTCCAATGTTGGCAGTGTTAAGACTTGTGGAACTCTGGGAGTCTTAAAGTTGCCAACATTGGAGACCTTTGCTCCAATCCACTTATAAAGGTAATCCTCAATTTACAACTGTAACTCAGCTGATCATTAAGCAGGTCAGCTGATTTTACCAATTTTTTGCAGTGGTTGTTAAGCAAATAACCATGATCATAAAGTGAGCCCACTGCCCGCAACGGCTTTTTTTTTTTTGCTGGCAACTAAATGTAAAAATGTAAACAAATATCATAAACTGTAGTCATTTGTCTGTTGGACACTACAAAGCCTTAAATGAGGGCTAGTTACTGAGTGTCCAAAATGTGATCACATGACTGGGAGCAGGTGGTCATCTGAACTTTGAATCTGGATAGTAAATATTTTGGGGAGAGGGTCCATCATAAATTTGAACAGTTGCTAAGCAACCAACTGCAAGTCTTATGACAGTATCATTTTAGCACATGGTGTTGCTCATACTACCTGGCTTTTCTCTGTAGTATCAGCCTGCAGAATTGTTAAGATGAGGGAGGGGGGAACATGATCCATCAGGATATATACTTGCTCACTCAAAAATCTCTTTGAACTGGGTCTACCTGTGAGCATCCTTAATTGGCATGAACTAAGAAGACAGTCTCAAGAAACAAGAAACATACTATTGATGTGCTTCCTTGCTCCTGCTGCCCAACCTTCTCTGCAACCAATAAATCTTTATGCCCATGGAAATCTTGCAATGCTATTGCAATCCTCTGGGTTTAAGTTCCCTGACTCTTCTTCCTACTTTAGTGTAGTTACTATTGCTTCCACCTGAAGATGTCTTTAACCCATCCCATCAATCTCTTTTCCCATGTCTTACTGACAAAGTGGGAGAAAAATTCCAATAAAAAAAAAGAAGAAATCCTATATTTCCAACTCATTAGCCAGCAGTGAAAGGCACATCACTAGGGGGGGCGGGGCTTGGATCTCGATGGCGCTGGGCGCGGGGCTCGCGAGCTAAGCGGCCCCGGCCCAGGCTTCCCCCTC
>JANHGC010009657.1:6100-17150 GCA_027560395.1 Boaedon fuliginosus | reverse complement strand
TTGCAGATGCAGTAGTGCTGAAGATCTATGGAGATTCTCAGTCATTTGGGTCATGGTTGTCCCAAAAGTGCTTTTTCAAAAGGCAACTGGACTTTGTTTTTCCTTGAAGACATTTCGCTTCTCATCCAAAAAGCTTCTTCAGTTCTTCAGTTCAGTTCAGAACTGAACTGAAGAAACTTCTTGGATGACAAGTAAAATGTCTTCAAGAAAAAACAAATTCCAGTTGCCTTTTGAAAAAGCAGGTTTGAGAGTAGTGCTGAAAATTTGTCTAGCTATTATTTTTTGTTCCAGAACAAGGGAGTTTGAGTAAGTGAAATGTGTAAGTCAAGAAAAAAATATTGCCAGACAACTGTACATTTCTGATATCTTGGAATGATAAAATTATCTTTGCTTTCAGTCAAGAAACTAAGCAATTAAGTAATTGCTCTTATGAAGGCATTGTATAAAGTTACAAATGGCCCAGCTATAGAGGGTGACATTATTGCCATTAAGATCTAGTATTCAAAGAGATAAAGGAAGATGATGAAAGTGAGAATAGCCGAATTACATCCTTTTCTATATACGGGTTGCTTCTCTCAGTTTGAAGGTCAGGAATGTTTTGTTGCTGCCTGAAACCACAGTAATTTCTCTTGCTGACTTAGGATTTATAGAAGACTGTGCAAGCAATAAACCGTTCCTTTAAAAGAAGGCAGCACTGAAGATTACTTAACAAAGCCACTTTAAATTATTGATATGTTTTAAATGCTGAAGATCAGAAAAAGATTTGCACACCACTACAGTTTAGATATTCACTTTGTCCCCAGTACAAATACCTGGAGCATTAATTCTAAGAGAGGAATGTTTATTCTTGCTGATTTTCCCCAAGCCCTTTTTAGCAGAAGAATGATAGAAGGGGTTACCTACTGTTTGGATCTAGTTAGGGCTCTGGATATTGCACATCAGTCTTACATATCAACTCTAGATAGCTCTGAAAGGTTACTGGAAATATACACAAATTGTGCACTGTGGATATTGAACTACACTTTGTGTTTTATGCTTCATGCTCTGCTCACCTGAGAAACATCTGAAAATGAATTTCTCATTCTTTCACTGCCACTGCCAAGATTGTTTACTTGAAAACTAGATTTGGTATTTATTTCCTTACTTAATTATTGAACTTGTACAGCTGCTCCTCTCAACCTGGTGACTCTAGATGTCTCACGATACAAAAAACTTTTAAAACATTAAATGACAGAAAACCCCCATATTTAGCCAAGACCTCTAAAAGGCTATCTTTCTGTAAACAACAACACCAATCTGGTCCCATGTCTTTGAGGCTTTCTGGATGGCGAAGCCTAAATCAGGACTAAATGTTGGGGGGGGGGGAAATGCTGTTCCGTAGGGCAGGTGTGACAGATTCATTTTCTTAAAGACATGAAGCCTCTATATTTACCTCACCAAATGGCTTCTTTCTGCAAAGAACAAAATTCTAGAACTCGTATGGGCAGAGGAGGTATTCAGCCAGTTCCGACAGGTTCCAGAGAACTGGTAGCGATAATTTTGATTGATTCAGAGAACTGGCAAATATCGCCTCTGATTGGCCGACACTGGCAAATACCACCTTGGATTGACAGACAGCATAGCCATGCCCACCAAGCCACTCCCACAGAACTAGTAGTAAAAAAAATTGAATACCACCACTGCGTACGGGGCTTCTGTAAGTTCTGTTCTCTTTATCCAGTGAACATAAAGTCTTAAACTGTGTTTTGAATTGACCTTTTGGTTTCTCTTCAGTTGATAGTCATGAATGGGTGAATGATGGAGTTAAATTTGCTATCAGTAGAAGAGACTATATACATCTCTAAAAGAGTAATTCTTGAGTATTTGCTTTGATGGGCACTAGTTGGCAGTATATGTGGTATTATGAGAGACAATTCTTTGTAGTGATATCTAGAAACCTCTATATTTTTGCACCCAGAAATAATTTAAGTAGCCTCTTTACACTTTTATTCTGAGCAATTTGTTTTCTCTAAGTGCAGGCCTGCCAAACAGATGTCCTGCAGGCCAGATGGATCACACGCAGGGCACACCTGCCCCGGCTCCACAAAGGCAAAAACTCATAATACGTCATGATATGTCATGTGACTTGATCGTGTTTGACACCTGTGCTCTAAGGAATTGTGTGATGATATAGGCTAAGGTGCTTCTTCAATTAAATTCATTTACTGTATTGATTTCAAGTCGTAACAAAATACCAGAGTTATGTAAAATAACGGCTGACCATTATTAAAATATAGAAGAACTTAATCACTGAGTTCAAGTAAAACTTATACAGCATTATCAGTATAGCAATTAGACATCAATAAAAGGTTAATGTTTAAAATAAATTCTCTCGCATCACCGGAGCAAAATATGCAGCCTCCATAAATAAAACCTCCTTGTTTAAATTTTATTAAATATTCAGTTTTGTGTGAATCAGGCTAGAATAATTTTCCTATCAAGAGGAGCTGGGATGCTTGTTTACGGGCTATGCTATATGAAATTGTAGAAAAGAGAATCTTACTTTCAAGACAACAGTTAAAAGTAGAGGGTTATCCACTCCTAGAGACAGATGGCACTAAAGTAATAACCTCAGCAGTGAAGCAAGGCAACAAGCACTTATGAGATGAAAGGGGGAAGGATAGATGAAGCTGCCTTATAGAGAATCACATTATTAGTCCAATTAACCTAATGTTTCCCTCTCCTAGGAGGAGTAGCTTCTATAATCTCAGGCATATGTCTTCACCACCCCTTTTAACTTTTTATGAGAGATGCCAGTGATTAGCTTAGCAGAGAGGTTGGCTGTGACAGGTTTGCTAAATAATACATGAATTCAAAGAGATAATATCTAGATATCCTCAAATAGTTCTGCTGCATTGTAATCGTTTAAAGATGAAAATCACCCGGAATACATATTCTTTCAAATGATTTGGCATTCACACGCCCCATTTTTTAACCTTAAATCAGGGGTAGGCAGATTTTGGGCAACTAGAAGTTGCCTTTTCTTTTCTTTTCTCCTTTTTGCCATATGAGACTACAGTAGGTGAGATAAGGCCACCTAATTTCATGGAGATATAGCTGGTAGGTTTGTTTTGTTTTGTTTTGAATCAAGGAAGGTATGTGGAAGTACATGGGAGGATTTTAAAAACAATTTTTAAACAAGCCGATGTAACGGCTTATAAACATGTTTCCTCTCCCCCCACCCCCGAAATTAACATTTATATTAAATTGTGGTTCTGTTCTTTAGCAGCTTGCTGATGAATTCTGGAAACCTAATTGCTCACAGTTTGGGGATATTAAAATTGAATCTGGGGCACGGTAGTGGTGTATGGCCTGCAGCATGCACATTCTTGACTAAATTATTTGGGTTCAAATTATACCAAAGACTGTCTTTATCTAAACCAAGCTGCCTGCACTATAAGATGAACCGCAGACAGCATTCTCACACGTCCTTCTTTGAGGGATAATAAATTGTAAAACCTAACAAATGCCTTCAGAGCAGAACAGAGCTTGGAAATTTATTAGCAATCAACATTTCCTCCTGGAAAAGGGCATTCCAGGCCACTGGAAGCCCTTGGATCCTAGCTATTGATGTGGTTGACCATGGCACCTCTGGATTGCCTGGATATGCAGGGAGAGTCAGTTGCAGGGGAGAAAGTTCAAATTCTAGGTGCTTCAATATGAGATGCCTGGTCAGCCAGCTTTCTTCCCTATCCCATGTAATATCTATCCACATGAAGCCATTCCAAAAGATCATCCCCTGGCTCAAGTTAATTGATGACACGGAACTATATATTTCTATCTTGGGACAAACAAGAGATGGAGTAGAAGCCCCTCTGGTGCTTGGGAGGCTATTGAGGCCTAGATAAGAAGAAACAGTCTAAGGTGGAATAGCTTTTAATAGAGAACCCTAATTCTACACCAATATTAATATTGACTCTAAATGGTGCTTGCTCCTCATGAAAGACCAAGCCTGCAATCTGATAGGTCTTCCTGAATTCAGTTCCTTCTGGAAAACTGATGGGAGGTGTGGCTAAAAACATGTTTGCCCATGATTGGTATGACAGTAGTAACCTTACATAGAATGAAATGAATTCAGAATGGTCAATCATGATCTTGTCACTTCTTATTTAGACTACTGTAATTTATTTCATGTGGGGTTCCTCCTTAAAAATTACATGTTCCAGAAACTTAAGTTAGTGGTCCTGTACATATACTGGGTAGTCTCAATACTAACATATAGTAACACATATCATTTATATGGAGATTCATTTGCTACCTATGAGATTCTAAATGCAATCCAAAGTGTGATTTTCTTTACAAAGATTTATATTGCTTAAGACCCTTGTGTCACCTTTTAAGAAGCATAACATGAAGCCACATACTAGAACCAGCTACCCATGGAGATTCGAACCATCCCTAGTCTATTGGCTTTCCATAGAGCCACAAAGACCTGGCTCTGTTGGCAGGCTTGGAATTGATGACCCCTGGAAGAATGATGGTCTGAATGATGTGTGATTGGTAACTGTTAATTTTATTGTTTATTGTTATTTTAATTATTTTAAATATATTGTATTGATTTTTTAATCTTGTAAGCTGCCTCGAGTTCCCCTTGACTAGGGAAGAGAGCTGGGATATAAATCCGCCTCGAGTTCCCCTCGGGTGAAGAGAGGCGGGGTATAAATTTAATAAATTAATTAATTAATTAATCAAATAAATAAATAAACAAATAAACAAATAAATTTTGAACATTAGTATTGAAGGCCCCTAATATTATCTTGGATAGCCAAGAAAAAAACCCTGAACAAATCAATCCAGAGTGGTCACTCAAAGCACAAATAACCAGGCTAATGGTAGGAACGATCAACCATGGAATAGTTTGCCTTCAGAAGTTGTGGGTGCCCCAACATGGAGATTCTCAATAAGAGACTAGATAGTCATTGGTCTGAAATGGTATAGGTTCTCCTGCTTGAGCAGGGGCTTGGACTAGATGACCTCCAAGGTCCCTTCCAACTTTGTTATTCTGTTATTCTGTTATAAGTGCAAATTATCTTACTTGAGATACATTATGAAAAGATCCAGGTCTCTGGAAAAAGCTCTAATGCTTTGGAAAGGTCGAAGGAAAAAGAATATGAGCAGTAACAAAGTGGACAGATTCATTGGTGGGTGGATGGATCATTGGAAAATCTGAAAAACAAGTGGATCATTGTGGAAAAAATTATTATCTGGCTGCTAAAGGTTGACACTAACTGGATAGCACCTAATAAGTCAAGGAGTTTAGGGGAAATAATTTAAAGACCCAGTAATGTTCAATGATGAATTGTTTTAAAGCTGTTATTTTTATTTTTATTTATTCTAGTTTATTCTAGTTATACTGATCCATTATGCAGCTATGTAGCTCAAAACTTTTCTAAAGTTCAGCGATAGTTTAGTTAGACCTAGGTTCTAACTACTATAGTTAGAATATGCGAGTCCCAGATATCATAGCAAGTTTCTCAAGATCAAACTGGACAGTTAAAGCTTTAATTTCAAATTTACTTAACATTATGTTTCCACATCCAACAAAAATCTCATTTTGGATTCTACTGACATAGTTGTACTTTGATTTATGTTTTTTGATGAAGAGATAGTATCATTTAAGATAAGATTGTGTAATCTTTTGACTTGCCTGGCCCAAATTGAATGAAGAGGAATTATCTTGTGCACAATATAAAATATACAATATAGTTAATGCATGTAAATAACAAATTTCCTTTACTTTTGTTTTATTTTTTTTATTGTGGGACTGCATTACTAGCTGTCCAGGGCCATATTTGGCCCAGGGATCACTGGTTGGACATACCTGATTTAAGATTTCTATAATTGTCTCAAATATTGTCTGTATTATGGCCCATACTTTCACTGCTAGAATATATGTTTAAATATATTTTTTCTGGAAACCTCAATATGAACATTCTCATTTTTTTATACACCCACACGCTTATAGATTGAAACTGACTGATTGAAAACACAGGAAAAGAAAAATAAAGCTATACAGTAGGTAAATAATTTCCCATTATTCTATTTGTTATCCTCTGGAATTTTCCAACAATAAATAGATGAATTCCTTCCAAACACATCTGAAGACCAATTCTGCATTAAGTCACTCTGAAGTAAGTACATGGAAGTTACTATAAAATAAAGTTTCTCAGTCAAGCGAAATCTTTTACACTATAGGGCTAATCGGGTGCACGATAACATACAACTTCAGCAGAGGGAGCTCTCCCTACAGCCTTCTTTGTTAGAGACATCAGGATGCAAGTGAGAGAAAATCGGAGAGTCAAATTTCCAGTTTATTTGGAAGGAGCTCAATTTAAGAATGACATTATAAAGTACCAAAAGAACATTTTTATAGAAAGAAATGGGGTGTGTGGCACCCATACGTACATAATGTTTACTGGAGAGAAATTATAGCAGGTCATATGGATGTTACATACTGTAAAACGAACATTCCAAATAAATATGTCGGTATTTATATTTCCATTACATACATGTAGCACCTTGGTTTGTTGTGTCCAGAACTGGATCAACTTTACAGTGTAGTAATAGGAAACAATCAATCTCGTTCAATATACTATTACTTATAGTAAACTAATTCCTATGAGTATTATTTTGTCAAGGAAAATAGGAAAAATAGTTATTCTGAAAGAGATTCTAGGCAAGTTTATTGATAGACTGATAGATAGAAAACAGACTTGTGGCTTACTGCTACATAATCAAGGTGTGTATCTCCCTATCTCAGTACTGGTTTGCACCCATCCTATTCCCATGCTCAAATTAATTTCAAGAGAAGGAAAATGCTCCCACAGGCCTTTTCCAATCAGCAAGCTGCACAGGGTAGGAGACATGTGTAAGACGTAACAAAGAAAATAGTCTTCTAGGCCAATTTACAAAGATAAGGGAAATTCAAAAATACCACAAATGAAATCTAAAAGGGTTGAAGGTTGAAAAACAAGCCCATTTTACAGAGAACAAAAACTTCTAAGACATTTTGAATAGATTTTACAATGCTGTTTGTAAAAGGAAGGATGGAGTTTTGTCTTTCCTTGAATGCACTACCAATTTTATAATTTTCCTTCCAAAGTAAAGGAGCCCAATCATTACTTTTCATTGAGCAGAAGGTATTATAAAGGGTTGCTGTTGTTGCCTTTTAATAAAGAACCACCTCAATCTCCCGTGAAGGGTGGCAGTGGGGTTGCCGAAATCAAGATTAACAATTGATTAGTTTTAATGGCCCATGACAACAATAAACAATGAGGCCCCTGTCAGAAATTAGATTGTGCTGCTAATGCTGCCAACTCAAATGGCTTTTAAACTAAAGTACTCAACACTTTTACAAACATAAAAATTTAAGATAGGCACCAATTCTGGAAACATTTATCTTAAATCATAAATTACATAACAATAGCTTTTGTTTGATTTGAGCAGTCAATCCTTCTGGCCATTAGAAAAAAACAAAATAGAGTAGAATATTAAAATTATGAATACATACAATCAAAGTTTACAATCAAATGTATCCTTTTGGTTGTAAACTTTAATAATACTTTAAATTATACTAAAAGGGAAATAGATATTTCAGCTATATTTAAATTCTGTCTTCATTGTACTTCTTTTAAATGTATTTGAAAATATTATTTCCATGTGTTTAATTTTAAACTTTTCCACTATATTAGTTATAGTCATCACTGCAATACATTCAAATGAATATACTATAATCTGGAAATAAAACCAACACTATTTTTGCGTAAACCTATGATGCAAAAGACCCAAGATAATGTGTGAGGATCTAGTCAATATGCATCAGAAGAAAAATATTATGGAGGGGGGAAATCTACAAATCAGTAAAGTAAATTACATAAACACATAAGGCTTTTTAATGCAACAAGATATAAGGCAGGTAAATTCTCCTGCATAATTTTGCTACCAGTACTTAACTCATTTTGATGAAACAGAAATTATTTCAATGGAAAAGAGAATTTTGAAGGAATTCTCATGAAAGGCATTAATTAGTCTTGTTTTTAGCTCTTTAATGAGTTGGCTGGTTGACTATAAAAGTGATCTTTGTTATAAAATCATCTCATCAGCAGTTTCAAATTTCCCTGCTTTTTGAAGCTTCATTCAGACCTATGAAAGACCTTTTCCCATTGGCTTATTTTATCAGAGGTGCTAGGACTACTTACCATGACTATCTTTCCGCAGCCATCTCACTGTTGGAGCCATCCCACAGCCACTACTCACAGCACGACACTCCACAGCCATCCCACAGCCACTACTCACAGCAGGACAACTCGCCATGGACAATTTCATGAAGAATAACTCAATGTGATAAATGTTATCTGCCACAGTTTCTTTGACATTATTTCTATTGACAAAAACGGAAATAACGTCGAAGAAACAGTGGCATACAACATTTATTGCCTTGAGTTATTCTGTGTGAAATTATCTGTGGTGAGTTGCCCCACCATGAGTTGACTGCACCATGTTGTCCTGCAGCAAGTTAGCCATGCTATAGCAAAATGGAGATGGTGGGTTGGCTGTAGCAAAATGGCCACAGCAAATTGTCCCCTTCCACACTCTCACTCTCCTGCTCTTTATAGGAGAATTTCTCCTTCATCTGCTGAAATTTGGACAAATTGTCACCCCTATTTTTTTCTCTCTCCAGAAATGTCATGGATATCCCTACAGAGTCAATAGCTACAAAACTATGTGGTAAATAGAAATACGTAATGATGTATAAAAAAATGAATTTTACTTTATTTATTTTTTCCTTTTCTCTTATAATAGTAGAAACTGAGGATAGCCAAGCTGGATATCTGTCCTCCATTCAGATAAAACCAATGTTTTTTTTTTAATATAGCCATTTAAAAGATGGCATTTACTATAACAACTTGGAATTTGTCATACAGCCGTGGATAAATTCATGGAAATTAAATAAATCCCAATGGGTATTTGTTACAACAGTTGTATTATTTCCAATAGCAGAAGAGTCATGATGCTTTTAGCTCTTTTCCTGCCTGTGTCTTCCCATTGGCTTTTGTAATTTATGATGCTAGATTACATAGACCTTTCAACTTACTGAACCTCTAATAGAATTTATATTGCTTTTGAGTTTATTTACCATCAAACCTTTTGAAAAGCGAACTTTTAAAAGAATACTTCAGTCACTTTAATAAACAAACAGGCATCCTATTGGTATTGTTTGATCACATCTTTATAGCAATTTTAGATGACTATGGTTTGATTCTATAATGAGAAGGCATTTCCATTCTTTACCAACAGTCCTTTTATAGATTCTGTTCTATTTCTATGAATAGTTGTAGCAATTCATGAAACAGAACCTTCTAATAGTAACTGCTTAAGTCAGATTTTTCTTACCTGTAAATCAGCATCAAATGTATGTTTCAGGTGAGCTTCTTCTGCAGCTTCAACGAGGCGCTAAACAGAGAAATGTAAAAAAGTAAAATTACTTCCTAGAAATTTGATTTCCCTTCCATGTTGATAATCAAAACACAGGTTTTTAACTTACTCAGTTCCACTATGCTAATTTCTACAAATATTTGCTTTCTGTAAAGTAAATGACCTGGGATGAGGGGATGCATGTACAAATAAGGACATCAATCCTTTGTGGTAATCTCAGTCATGTCAAATGTTCCAATACATGTAAATGTTAAATACTAGTATTTTCTGCTATACAAAGACATATTTTTTCCAGAGTAGTGATTTTCTTGGGTACAGTCATGAATATTCAACCAACTTCATTATAAATTTTTGAAAAAGTCTAAAATGGCTGTTGCAGGCATTTTAAATAACATCTCCCCTCTTCTCTGTGTGAAAAAGCACTGAAGTGAAAGAGGTCAAAGGACTTGATATATAATTGAACTTTGTGTAAAATGTTTCAGTGATTTTTTTCCCCTCAGACAGCAGCATTTATGAACACGCGGCATAAAAATGAGTCTCCTATTTCATGAGCAGTCAATCCCTTGAATCTCTCTGGTGGAAGCTATAATTCAAAGGTCTCAATTTAGTTTGTTATTGATCCAGAATTTCCAGGCACATCAGAATTAGCAATACAGTAATGATAATATTGAACACTTATGCTTTAAACAAGAAAGAAAGACTTCAACATTAACATTAAATGAATAGCAACTATTTATCAAATAATGTTCTCCTTTTCTTTCTTTCCCAAAAATATAGCGAAACAGATTTTCGTGTTCTCCTTGTGTTCCTTTTGGTTCCTGTCCAAAGAACCTATATTCAGTTGATGCACAGGCTAGAAGAGTATTTGACTTTTCTTGTTGCTATCTAAATAAAAGTTAATTTGACTTAGTTACTCTTTATCCCAAAATGAGCATGAATGGAACTGCATCAAGGAGACCTACTTGCTATGCTCCTTCAGACAAGCAGCCCCGCTCTCAATGACAACACACACAGTATGAACATTGGAAGGGGAAACAGCTTCTTGTGTACAATGTAGACAACTGTATAATAAATATTTCCTTAAGAGCAAGACTGCCAATGTAATAGGAATCACATTCATGTGAAAGCCTTTGTACATAGAGTACCCAAACTTCTTCACATTATTAAGCATTTCAAATTTGTACATTCCTTTCAGTGGTAACTATAAACAAACTTGAATTTTGATCCCCCAAAGAGCAATTTTAGGGCAAAAAATAAATGTAACTAAAGTATTATCAATAAAACAATCAGTAAGGTTTCTAATGTCAAAATAAAAAGTAAGGGGGACAGCGGGCACCCTTGTCTTGTTCCTTTTTCTATAATAAATTTATTTGATTGTTTCCCATTTATTATGACCTTCGTGGTTTGTTTACTGTAAATTTCTCTAATTGTATTCAATATTTTTTCTCCAAATCCCATAGTTTCCATTTACTTAGTCGTGAATTGCCAATTAACATTGTCAAATGCTTTTGGGGCATCTAGGAATATCAACACCAGGGCTTTTTTTCGGCCGGAACGCACCGGAACTGCGTTCCGG
>JANHGC010009653.1:266955-281830 GCA_027560395.1 Boaedon fuliginosus | reverse complement strand
TCTATGTTGTAAACCGCCCTGAGTCCTTCGGGAATTGGGCGGTATAAAAATGTAATAAATAAATAAATAATAAATAAATAAATAAAATAAATAAAGAAAATAAATAAGATAAAAGTAGGTATAGCGTCCGGGCAGGCGTAAAGTAATTTTCTTTTCCTTAACAAAAGCTGACCGAACCAGTTCGCTAGCATCGGCCGGCCTTAACAATCGGTTCGCTTGAACTGGGGCAAACTGGTAGAAACCCACCACTGGAGAAAAGTGCACGCTGTGAAGAGCAGGTAGAAAAACGACACATACAGAAAGTGATCTTATTTTTCTACCACTAGATTGCATTCTTCCCCACTGAGAAAAAAATGGAAGTGGTAGAACACACATCCTGAAATTCTTCTAAGACCTCATTTAACTTCTTGAATATAATCATTCATGTTTTCTGCTACTGCCGGGTTCAATGCTCCTTAAATAATGTGATTGGACAGGAGGAAATTGACAGGAATACCATAGTAAAGTTAGGAAGTATTATTCTAAGTAAGCTTGGAACCAACTTCCAATGGAAGTAGTGGGCCAGTCATCAGTAACTGAGTTCAAATGTGCTTGGAATAAACACGGGTCCATTGGATTGAACCACCTCCTCAATACTCAGTTTACAAACCACTTTAACAGCAACTGAATTTGTCGCTTGCTTTGTGCACAACGTATACCATTCCACTTTTGGCTCTTTTTGTAATATTAAAACATTAGTAATTTTAAAATATTATATATTATATTTATTAATAAAAATAACATTATATTTATTAATAAATATAATAAAATGCTGATCATTTATGTGTTATTTTTATGCAGCTGAGTTTCACTGTGCTGGCTATTTTCCACTGCATATATTCCTTAAGTAGCAATCAGTTAAAAAGAAATTAAAATTCAAACAATATTTTTTAACATCTAAGATTCAAACGTAGCTGGCATATTGGGGGGGGGGAACTGGCTTACGCTCATCAATTAATTGGCTGATCTTCAAACTGCAATGACAAACTAATACTCAAGAGAAAAATGGATCAACGTTTTGTCTCTCCCCACCAAGTGATGCTGAATAGCATGGCCACTGCTTTTAAACAGCAAGCATTTATCTTTATTTTATTTTTAATGCTTTTTTTTTTTAAATAGAGATGCACTTTTAAAGGGTTATCGTATATTATGATGAACTGGGTTCTTTTTGAGCTAATAGCCACCTTGAATCTGCTCATTGATTTGCCCAAGAAAATTAGACATCATGAGACGATTTGGCAAAATTCCTCCAGCATGTGGGCCTGGAAGTCATGCCCCTAGCTTGAACTCCTTCAAGAAAGTTCATAATAAATCTGACACTCCATAAAGTAACCACTTCCATTAGCGCCCTACTGCTGCACCAGCCAAAACCTTGCAACTGGATACCTCAACACTTTTGAGCTGCCCAGCCGAGCCGGACTCCATACTGGGTTCTCAGAAATTCCATCTTCGATTCCCTTCACCCCGAAGAGTGCAATACGTCATACTAAATTATATATATTAAAAAGCAATATATATTGCAATCACTGTGAAAAGAGCCTAGCTTCTTCTACAAAGATATTTTGCTTGGAACAGAAATTATGACAATGTTAATGGAAAGAACCAACTTTGGATCTTTCTTTCTTTCTTTCTTTTTTTTATTGCTGTTGTTGGAGTTTACAAATTGAAAGAACTTTCAGCTATTCCAGTAAAAGATATGAAATGCATCTCCTCTAAGTCTTTGCCTTTGTTTCCAAATGACAGCTTATCGATACGCTAGAAAGTAAAGCTTATTAAGGAATACGATCTATAGCATTTAGGGGAGTAAAAACACTTTGTTTGCACCAAGTAAGTACAAATTTTGCACCTTTCATTTTTATTTGTTGATCGAATCTATGTAGATCTTCCATTTGAGTCAATTACTGTGCTCCTGCCATTTGCTGGAAGGAAAAGTGAACATTTCATGACTTCAAAGCTACATTTTGGATCCTGGACTGGATGAATCAGAAGTGGCCTGAGAATTTTAAAATCTAGAGCAGGGATCCCCAATCCCCGATCAGCAGCCCAATAGGGAACCACAGTCCATTGAGAACCAGGCCACATAATCAGCAGGAGAGTGTGCAAAACCATAACTTCTCCGGCCCTGACACCACCATAATTGCCAATTGATTGGGAAAGGCTGGTCTAGAACTAATTCCAAGCGAGGTCCCACTCTTAACAGAATCACTGAAATCAATAAGCTATTTTGTTAGTGGGAACCTTTCAAAATATTACGGTATAGAGTCAACTTTTTATTTCATGGGGAAAAGCAAAAGAAGAAGACATGTTCTTATGGTAAAGAAAGTCCACTGTATTTTAGTTTATGCACATAGTGTACCACTAAATAAAAGTTATTATGATACAAAGCCCATCTTTTCTTTCTATAACTCCAGAAAGGTTAAACCCAAAAAAAGACCTATCCCAAAAATAAGTCCTCACTTGATTTTTACATGCGAGCAATATAAGTCCTACCCTCAAATTGAGCCCTAGTTAAGACCCCGCCTATTCCTGGATGCAAAGCACTTGGGTAAAAATTAAGCTAGGGTGGGGATGGGTGGTGGATCTATCCTACTACTTACCTTCGGACAGTTGCAGCCAGGCCTCACCTCCTGACACCTGCCTTGCCAGCCCACTTCTGGGCTGTTTGCTGCTGCTTGTATGTGGCACCCCGTTTTGCCATCAGAGGCCTTCAGGAATGGCCTCTGCAGCCAAGAAATGAGGCCCGGATTGATGCATGCTTCACCCTTGGCCTCTGTTTCACCATCAGAGGCCTTTCCTGAAGGCTTCTGATGGCAAAACAGAGGCCGGAGGGCGACAAGTCCGGATTGATGCACACGTTGCCTTCAGTTTCACCATCAAAAGCCCTCAGGAAAGACCTCTGCAGCCGATAATCATCAAGAACATAAAGATGATATTTGGACTGTTCTGAGTGATACGTTAAAAGGCAGTGACACAAGGACTAGCATACATACAAATACATTAAGAGAGAGAGAGAAAAGTCTGCAATTAGCTCATTTTTCTAGTTACTTATATTGTTTTATCCTTTATGAGATCAAATAAAAATATGTAATTATTTGAACTATATGTTTATTTAAGCATATGGCTGCCCAACCCATTTCATTACTCTGGGTGACTAACAATACTTTAAAAACCAACTAAGAAACCAGCCAAGCAAGATATAATATCCCGTGCATCTTCACGAACTAAAAACATTTCTCATTCATACTGTACAAGTCAGGGTTACTATCCCATCCCCAGTTCAAACGGCAGGAAGACATCACATGTTCTCCATTTGCAACCTCCTGCTGGCTTCCTCACTGACTTTGTATGTCGGAAGCTGATAGGGAAGGTCATACATGACAATCATGTGATCATGGGATGCTGCAATGTTGTAATCATGAGCCTGTCTCCACACACTCAGATTGCGATCATGTGAACACAGGGGTGCTGCAACTGCGGTAAACGCAAGGATTGGTAATAAGTGCCACTCATTCAGTGCTGTCATAAATGCAAACCATTGCTGGATGAGTGGATGTTAAGTGAGGACCCTTTGTACCCTTCACTGGATATCCTTAAGCAGGGCTGAATGACTATCCATGAGGAAAGTGTTCATCTAGATTCCTGGAAGCTTCAGTAAGCTCCTTCTGATTCCTTGATTCTATTTAAAAAATGGTCTTTCTTGGGTAGCAAAAATGCTGACATTTGGCAGAGATATTTGTTGGAGACTATCATTCGTTTCTTCTTTATTTATAAGTTTATCCTGCATAATAATAAGTTTTTTGAGTTGATTGATTTAACATTAATAAGAATATGATGAAAGCAAGCAGGAAAGACATACAAACATACAATGGAAAAAATCGGCGCAAATGCAGGATGAAACCTAAAGCTACAGCCAATGCTATGGATTTCCACTTAAGTCAGTGGGGTTCCCCCTTATTCCCCCTTCCAGCTTTTGCATATGCTTTACATCTGCTATAGGTCTTCCAACCATCTGGAGCTGATTTAGGCCTGGAGATGCAGGAGGAATAGGACTTCATTCTGTCCATGGTTTCTGCTCTCCTCTGTGGCAAGAGTTTATGTTTTTAAATAAATATATTTCCTCAGGGGAAAAAAAAAGGTTCAGAATGGACTCTTTTTTCATAATGGCTCACCGGACGGCATTATCGTCAACTTCTTGCAATGATCTGCTTCAGGATGATTCACAAAAGATCAAATGCCAGCCACGTTTTCTGATAATGAAATAAATTGAAGAAGTTTGGCTTCCTTATGGAAATAATGTTTTGCCCCTCCCCACTAGAAATTGGTAACAGCAAAGCACAATTGATAATGCAACATAATTTATCCTCTTTTGTTAGCAGAGCAAATTGCTTCCTTATGATTCAACATGTACTTTGCATACCCATTTAATTCCTTGAATTATGAAATGATTTGCAAAAACGATCCCTTCAACTACATCCACATCCAGTTTTGCAACTCCCCTATCAACTGCGATGCTCTTATTCAGAAAGAAATAGCAATTGCTTTAGTTTCGTGTATTGCAACTGTTGATTTTCTTGGAGTGAGGGGGTTTGTTTGTTTTTTTTCCACCACAATGCTTAATTTGACTTTTGCTCAAGCAGTACGGTTTTTTTTGCTGTGCCCTCAAATTCTTGATTTTTCCTTGCTTTCGAATTCTGGCTTCTCTCTTAAATCTGCCTTCTGGTTTCACTGTACCACCAGCACCTCTGCGCATTGGTTTGTCATCTATTTTCTGGGCAGAAGTAATTTAACAAAATCAAATTTGACAAATTAAACTTATTTGGGAGAAACAATGAGGCAAAGCAAAGGTAACAGCAAGTGCTTGCTTGATGTCATGCACGTTATCGAAATAGGTTAGAACCTTTTCCTTCTATATGATATGCCATGAAATTATTAATTAACGTAGACAAATAACTGAGAACTTACTCATGAAGCAATTGATACTTGATCTATAGTTGCATGGTCTTAAATCAGATAATCCAATTAACAGAAGTTTGCACGCAAGGAGAGATAATGAAGAGATTATTTGAAGCCTTAAATCCCTATTCCTCTCATTGTTATTTTCTTGTTCTAGCAGATAAGATCAAGTTATCAGGATTTTTTTTTTTAAAAAAAAAATTGAGTACACTCAAACATTTCTTTCCCAACAAAACCTAAGAGAAATCTGTTTCTACTGGCAGGAAAATGTTAATATCAGGATATAGTTAATCAGGATGTAAAATACCGTTTGCATACTAGCCTGAGATTTTGATTTTATTTCCAACTTCATCAGATAAATTAAAACCATCCTAACAAGATGCAAGGTACTATAAAGCCACCGAGCAGCCCTACGTCCTCATCAAGAGAGATAAGTTCATTATGGATATGGGGAGAACATCTTCTAAATCACATTTCAATGAAAATGTTCAAATCTCATGCTTTGAAAGTAATGTGTGAAAACAAACAGTAATAACGTTTACATTTGGGGAAATGCTTGTAACAATGTACACTTTTGCAAAATTGTGGTTAAAAAGTGAGTACATTTTCGTGCATAGTGTTGTTTGTAAAAACAATACGCTTTCAGTTTTATGCAGAAATTTGAACCCATTAAGAGCAAAATGAAAAACAGAAAGGAATCCTTAATGTCAGATGCAATCATTCCAAATGTCAATTCTATGCTTTAAACAACTATATCTGTACAAACCTGGGAAGTTTTAAATATGTAGGAGATTAAGGGCATAAAGGAAATGGCTTTTTCCTTTGGTCAAAGCATATGGGAATGTTGGAGTTGGTTGGCTAATGAATTCAAACAAGCAAACAAAAGCTACAATCCTTTCATAGAATTAAACAAGATTCTCAGTTATTTTCAATTATTAGAAACAGAAATAGAAAACAGAATTTTCATTAGAATATGGGCTAACGAAGATGAACTATTGGAACAAGAGAAACAACAGATGGGCCCTCAAGCTGAAAATTGGGACTCCAGAGGTAAAATAAAGCAGAGAGTATCGAAAAAGGCAACAAAAGATGATAAAGAAAATAGAAGTGGCTGGCCTCGGAGAGAAATTAGAAAGCAAATGGGAACTCTAAGAGAGACGGATTTCTCAAAGAAGAAGAGAAGAGACGAAGGATAAGCGATACTACATATTGAGAGTTAGCCTGAGAGTATGTATTAAGTAGATTATTAACGGGAATTGATAAAAAGGGATCTTCTAAAGATAAAGAGGTGGGTTTTTTTAAATACATGGGTTATGCGAGCCTGATAATTTTTTTAAATTGATTTATACTTGCTGTCATATAAATTTTAAAATGCTTGAGAAATTATGAAGATATATATTTTTCTCTTTTTACTGTTGTTTTTTAATGAATTGAGATGGGATTATAATGCATAAATCTTTTGACTACTTTGAAAATCTAGTTCTCCAGGGACAAAGTTATTATCAAGAACCAAAGCAGTCATTTGGGCTATTTCTCTTTTCCCATTTTTTTTCAAAGCAGATAATTGAGTCCAAAACTGACTCAGTAACAAACTAACAATCTTCCTTTATCAGCCACTGCTACTGTTATAAACAAGCTCTTAGTTTTTACAATGCATTAGAGACATCAACATGTTGCAGCACCTACTTGTCCTTGGCTACTTCAATAGGGTTGACCTGGTACATGGATGGATGCACCAGAAAATTCCCAAGCAAGATTAGGAAGCTGAAAAAACATGCCATAAAAATAAACATTGAGCCATTTCCCTATTGCTGCCAGCAAAATTGTATGGTCTCCGGGATTTGGGTTCTATTCAAAGGAAATTTTAATGTATTAGAGTAAGTGTCATTGCTTTATTTATTTATTTATTATATTTATACCCCGCCTCTCTTCCCCAATCAAGGGGAACTCGAGGCGGCTTCTTTTTAAGTTTTTGGATTCTTCATATCGGAGAACATGCAACTTTCCTAGTGATTCCTGATTCCAGGTTATTCATGCTCCTGCAATACATCAATCATCTGCATGCAGCAACTGGTCCTGGTATTTATAGTTAAGAAATACTTAATATGCTTAGCTATTCTTTGCTGTAAAGAGTCCAAGTTGATATACAAACTTGTAGACAAACTTTGCTTGTAATCCTAAAAACACAATAAAAGACCCCTGAAAGCAAAAGAAAAGGCAAAAAGAAAAAAGAAAACCCACAAAAATGCCTGTCCCAGCGCAGGTTCTAGGCATGTTTAGTTTGAGGAACCTAGAATTCTTTCTGTCAATATGCCCTATGCACACAGTTTGGGGGCAAATCTCTCATTACTCTTCGAGCACTGAAGGAATGCGGGGAAGAAGTATTAAAAAAAAGAGCTAGAGAACTTTGAAAAAGGGATTGGTGAAATTGGCTTGACTGCCTGATGGATGACTTTTATTTTGACATAAATAATATTCTTGCTCAAAGTACCAAATACTTTCGTTACTGTGCTTATGATACACTTTTACAAGGATGTCAGCTCCCAGCTGGGGTGATGAGGCTGTTCTCCCAGTGACCCAACTCCTTCTTATCCAACTTGATGTAAGGAACAGTGATAGAAGATGATGTATAACCCCCCAGAATTGTACTCTGACAAAACTTTATATGAAGCTCCTATGAAAAATCAGCTATGATTTTGAGGTGAAGATTTATAGCCTGTCACTCTACTCCATCTTTGTTTTATTTTTGATTGCTAGCAAGTCAGTGTCTAGACCAGGGCTGTCAAACTCATGGCAGGCGGGCCAGATGCACGCTGGCCACACCCATGCCTGGTTCAGTTAAGGGGAAAAAAGTCACGATACATCATGGCATGAGTTTGACACCCCTAGTCTAGACACTCAAGTCTAGTAACTGTCCACTGGAGTGGGTCAGCCAATATGTTCATGTTTAATCTGCAGTCTTCCAGAACTCCTAAATCATTCTCACAAATACTGCAGCCAAACCAGGTAACACCTATCTTGTTTCTGCACATATGATTCTTGCTATCCAAACACAGATGCCTACGTTTCTCCAACTGAATTACACTTTATTGCATAAGGTCCAATATTCAAACCTACTAATAGTCTTCCTAGCTGTTTAGATGCTCTGCTCAGCTTTGGGTTATCAGTAAATTCGATGAGCATCTATTCTAAACCCCCATCTAAGTTATTGTTGAAGACGTTGAAGAACACTATATCTAAGACACAGGATTTCTCCTTCCATGTGGACACAGAATTATTAAGAACATGTACTGGATATAGTTGTTCCATCGGTTGTGACCATCAGATTTGATAAATTGTTCCATTTTATTAAAGAGGAGACTATAGTCAAACTTTATCAAACACCTTGAAATCTAAGTAAACCACATCTACAGTGTTCCTTTGGTCTACTAAATACAACTAGTCATTGCAACTACCAGTTCAGAGAACCAGATGTAAAATTAACACCCAGTTCACCCAAACCGGTCTGAATTGGTTGAATCCCACCCCTGATTCTGATTCTCAAAGATTACGATCAATGATTTTAAGATCATATACTACCAGCCACCTACCATTTTTTTTAGTTCCTTTAGTATGAATGTGTTCTCTTCTCAGTTCTTTATCTATGTTGACCTGTCTTTCTGTTCTATCCTCTACAATGTCACCTTTCCCAGGTTGGACCACATGTTTTAATGTGAAAAAGCAAGATACGAAATGGAAATTAAGCAGTTCAAGCTTCTCTTGCTGCCTGTCACCATTCCATCATATTCTCTAACCAACAGACTAATTGATATTCACTTGGATGGCAGAAGTATTGCATAAACTGGCCACTGCTACAGAGGCTACCACAAACCAGATGATTATTCTTCAACTGTTTTATTAGCATGTTAAATTTGATACTTCACACTTGCAAAACAGAAAAGTCCAATCCAAACCATAAAGAATCATCTATTGGAAAAGCAAACAGGGTTTTGTGCTAACTCTAAATCAAAAAAAGCTGAAATTTTTCAAAACAGTAAAAGCTGAAGTATTAACACAACTAAGCTATTAATCTCATTAAAGTGTTTTCCTTCCCAAGAAAAGGCAATTCTGGGTGATATCCAAAAATCATCAGTGTGGAAAAGTTTGCAGCAATTGGAAATCCATTTTTCATTTTATTAACCACTTTTAACAGTTCCCTAACCTACTTGATGACTGCAGAAACAACTTGAAATATGGCCCATCCCTCAAGATGTATTTAATTTTATTAATTACAAATCATCAAATCATCATGTTTTCCTCTATTTTTTGAGGCACCATTCCAAAATATGTAAGCCTGGAGATATTTAAAATTCAATTAACTAAAAAAGTAGTTGAAAAAAAAAAATTTTTCCCTGATGTCTATGACTAAGGTAGTGTTCTTCAACTTAGTGTCTTCCAGAAATTGAAAACTGAATACATCCAAAAACAACCAATTTCAGAAAAGTTGTAATTACGTAACCCAAACTATCTCATTTAGGTGTCTTCTAGCACTCATCAGAAACATTGTTCTAGGTAGAAAATGGACCACATATAATTGATTTGATGTGGTGCTCGGATATTCATGAACATTTGTTCCACCAACAGAAGGGAAAAGAACTGTCATATGTTGTTAAGTAACATTATAAAAATATATAGCAAAACAATACAGATTCAATAGAGAACAAAGAAAACATTATATTTTGTTAGCACTGAAAACTCAAATTGTACGTGAGACAAGAGAAATACTTCAACATTTCACTTTATTGTTAATCAGCATGTCCTTATTAGCTTCAGTAGCTATTTTATCCAGTGGAATTGTGTTATTCATTAATAATCATTACTAATCCAAGTAATTCATTTCAAGGGGACAAATACACAAGGCTAAAAATTATTACTTCAGAAAACCACAGGCAAAAAATGTTATGAGGCAAAATGTCATTGAAAAATCCAAGCAAAAGAAGCAATAGATCCAAAATCAGAATGAATTTTCACATCAACTGTGTTCTCTTTTCTTTAAAAAAAAATGATATGTAAATGAACATATCAAGCAAAATTAAAACTAAGAGAAATCCAGGTTGAGACCATCCATTTGTGTTTTATCTGCACACCAAAAAAAAAAGTATCAGATGAAACATGGCTACTAGGTACATACCAGAAGGCCTGAAATATTTCAAAATGACATCTGTGAATCTCAGTTAAAAGTTTTGAACTTTATGTGGTAGGAGTCATTAAGCAGCCTTTAAGTCAATATTCTGTCTTCCCCGCTTTCTTTTGAGGGCCTCTTCGTTTCTATTTTTGTTTTCATCAAACTGTTGTTGGCAGTGGACATACCACCCTTGCTTGCTTGGACTGGACCCACTTAACAAGTAGTTTGCATCTCAGAGGAAAGACAAACCAGTTGAAAAATAGGGAAGATAGTGGGAATTTCTTTTTTTAAAAAAGTTTGCTTAATACTAAAATGAAAAGAGGTCTTTACTGCAAGCAAATCCATAAAGTCATCAGTAAATTTAATAGTTGACTACTTCAGATTTCCAGTGTGATTCTTCAAGATGCTCCCGAGAATAATAAAATGAAAAAAGGCATTTGCAAGTATAATACCATGCATAAAAACAAAAGGGATACTATAAACTATTTTAATCCACATTCAAGTATGTCTGATTGCTCAGTTACAGGATCAAAGAAAAACCATTCCTCCTGCATGGAGCTAAATAAATGGGTCCTAGTGTGTTAAAGCAGACCACATAAAGTATACCAATGAAATATAAACAAAATGAGCTGAAATAGAAAGCATATGTCATAATGCACACACAGTTGACCCCATCCCTGGTTATTTCCTGGTTTTGGTTTAATCCATCCCACTTTATTAGTGCCTTTGGTTACATAAAATAATACTTATATTGCACGTTGCTATGAGTTTATAAAATTAAGAACATAAGGAAGTTTTAAAAAAACCCTCATCTTTATCAAAATATTTCTCTCTCTTAATTCTCTATCCCTTAGTATTTCCTCTGTAATTAACAAGAATGAACATGGTGCAAAAGAGGTGGTTATTTTATAAAGTTAAAACAACAACAACCAGTCAAATCATAATTAATTATAGAAGGCAGAAAAATATAGGAGCAATCTATCCCTGACCACAAATGGGCTACAAAGTATGTCATCTGACTATTAAAATCATATTGCATTAAAAATCTGTCCAATTAGATCTGCAATAAACTATGTAAGTTTTCCTGTTTCTCCAGATGGGTTGGCCTGCAAATCATCCATTTCCAAACCAACAAAGTTATGAAGAAGTATAATAAAATCCATCTGGTGGGCGCCATTTTGGGGGAAGTTGCTGCACACAACTACTTGGAAGCAAGTGTCACTGAATTCATGGTACTTCTGCCCACACGGACATAGATTTGGGCTGTCTTGCAGTTTATAGGTAGTCCTCAAGATACGACCACAATTGAGCCAAAAATTTATGTTGCTAAATGAAACATTTGTTGAGTGAGTTTCTTCCCTATTTTATGACCTTTCTTGCCACAGTTGTTAAGTGAATCATTGCAGTTGCTAAGTTAGTAACCTAGTTGTTAAGTGAATCTAGATTCCCCATTGACTTTGCTTGTCAGAAGGTCGATCACATGAACCTGTGACACTGCATAAATATGAGTCAGTTGCCAAGCATCTGTATTTTGATCACATGACCATGGGGGTGCTGCAACCGCCATAAGTGTGAAAAACGGTCCTAAGTCACTTTTTTCAGTGTTGTAACTTGGAACCAGACTAAATGAAGCCATTGTAAGTCGAGGCCTACCTCTATTAACGAAACCTTGCCCCACATGACCACAGAACCAGATTCTAGGTGGGGTGTTTCAAAATTCCATTCCTTTGTTCTACCTCTCCTGATACAGTCTGCGTTTCAGCATATGTGTATTAAGAGAAAAGGAGTCTCATAAATAAATAAATAAATAAATAAATAAATAAATAAATAAACAAACAAACAAACAAACAAACAAACAAATGGAAAACACTGAATATCTCATAGTGAAGCAAGGCCAGCTTTAGTCAGAAATAAGTGCTTATTGTATTTGTTTCAACATTTAGTGTCCTTACCTCCTGGGCAGTGTCTCAAGGCCATTTTGCATCTTCTGGACTCTGCGATGGTGGGACATGGTATCGTGTCCTTTGCTGGCTTCTTTACAATTTGCCTCGTTCTCGTTTCCAAACCCCACTTAAATCCACAGGTCCTGTTATTTGTGCTGCAAGCTGCCCACTCGCTCCATGGTCCCACTTGACAACCTTCTGGAAAAAACAACATACACACACACACACTAGTTAGTATTCTTGTCTTCTAACATTTGCACCTTCCAGAATATAAGACCCTGGGGAAAAAATTAAAACATGCCAACTTTTCATTAGGTTTACTCCCTAGCTCAGGGATGTGAAACTCGTGGCCTGTGGGCCGGATGCCTCATGAACTGGCCACGCCCACTGCCATTTTAGTGAAGGGGGAAAGTCGCAATACATCACGTGATGCTGCCATGATGCCACAGGTTTGACACCCCTGCGCTAGCTAATGAAGAATCCAAGAGAATTTGAAAGCTTATTTATCATTTATTAAAATCTGGATAGTCTTAAAATAGATTGCACAGCTATCTTCTAAATCTATAATTTCTTAATGCTTAAAGAAAACAGGAAATGCAGCCAAAATATAATTCAAATTTTTCAGATTAACTGAAATAATTCATCTTACCATCAGTCATACTTCATGGGGATTTTTTTAAAGCGCTAACTCAAAGTAGGGTAGAAAAATTCTAGCATTAATTTTATTGAGCTATTCTGATTAATTGATTTTCAAGTCTTTACTTGAAAACCTTGGGAAAATTTAGATGCAACTTATGGAAATTGAAAGAAGGGTATAGTTGATGCAAAGATAATTTATATGGCACAATTCTTCTATTTCAAAGAAATAGAAAATGAAAAATGAAATGAAATGAAAATGAAATGAAATTTAGAAAATGAAAAATAAAACTGAACACTAAAGATCTTCATATACTTTATATATATACATTAAATTTCAGCCATGCTTGCTAACTAATGTTAGGTACTAAAGCCTGTTGTGTAATTTTCCAATTTTCTGAAAAACTTGCAGCCAAAAAAGGCACTAAATAACCATTATCACCAATAATATCTAGACAGAATTCAGTTAGTATAGTGAACATCCATATGGAATGTATTAACATATACAAAATACTTTTATAGCCACCTCTAGATGACTTCCTAGTAAAGATTTAATATAGTTTACTGTTACCACAAATAACATCTTAATAACAGAGAAGACTATTTTATAGTAACCAATAGTATCTTAAATTGTGAGCCAATTTGTTATAGTAGTAAAAAGCTCCAGGCTATAAACCAGAAGATGATAAATCCTAGCTTCACCTTAATGACAACATCAGCTGCGTGACCTTGGCCAGTCACTTCTCACAGCCTCAAGAAGGCGGGAATGGCAAGCCATTCCTGAAAAATACTTCCAAGAAAACTGCAGGGAATCATTGCCAGGAGTCAAAACCGACTTGAAGGAGCAAAATATTTCTTAAATTGCACACTAACCAAACACAGGAGTGTCCAAGAGTCTTCAGAGCATCCTTATGATTTATTTGGAGAAATGCCATCAGGTTTCAGAAACAGATATTTCCCTGGGACCCATTATTCTAGATTTATTAACAGCCAGATGAATTCCATTGCTTTAACTTTATTATAGCACATTAGCCATTTCCATTTAGCTTATGCACCGAGCAATAGCCAACATTCTAATGCAGTGATGTAATGGATAACTTGTAAACCTATGTCAACATCCAGTTAGATTTCAGACTATTAAACGATAATTATTTTGCTTAAATACACAGACATTCACACATGCCAACTTGTTTGTCAATAATTCAAATAATGCAAAATAAAAAAACATAATTCTGATATCCTTGCCACCACTGCTTGAGGATGATCTACCATTCTATCAATGGTTGATGTCCTTGTCTTTGTAGCAAACACACAAGATGGTATAAACCTATTCTAGGATTATATATGATTACATTTGCATCCTGCTGGCATAGAGAAGGCTGTTCTTAGATTTCTTTTCATGCTAATACTATTTCATAGTAGAATAGATTTATAGAAAATGGGTAATATCCGCTGTGGTCAAAGCAAGCACTGACTTTTTGCAGGTATTCCTTGTTTATTGATGGCTTAGACAGCAACTATTCACAATTATAACAGGGATGAAAAAATAACTTCACAACCAATGCCTTTACAACAACAAAAGCCTTCAGTATAAAACTGAATTAAGATCTGGTGAGTTTCAGGCAGCAGCTGAGATGCAAAAGAGTTCTAATCAACTAATTAATAAGCTTGTTAACTAGAAAAGTAGCTTGGAAAAAGATACCTTGTTTAAGCTATCTCTCTGAGGTGATAAAAAAGAAAAAGAAAAAAAAGTCAGGCACAGAGGTTTATCGGAATGAGATGGGAACAATCAGCAATCTTCATCATCTCTCTCTCTCTTTCTCTGTCATATGGTTCGCTTAGTGATTATGTCACTTAGAGACCATTTCATAAAAATCAGTTATGATTACTAAACAAGAACTCCCTGCAAACAGAATCAGGCTACATATAAACAGTCTCTATAATTTAATCAAATGCAGAAAATATAATAGATTCAAAAGGTTATATATAAGTTAGGATGCAGGATTAGACAGAACAGAACAGGACAGGACACACAAGGAATTTGTCTCCGGTCCATAAGGTCATGGTGTACATCGAAGCAGCAAGTAATAGGTTATAGATCATAAATCATAGTTACAATCATCAATCATAAGTTACAAAC
>JANHGC010009653.1:174135-191909 GCA_027560395.1 Boaedon fuliginosus | reverse complement strand
CTCTGAGACAGGGGTCCTTCCTGCCAGCTCTGAAAGAGGTGGTGGTGAGGCCCCTCCTCAAGAAGCCCTCTCTGGACCCGGCTGTGTTTGCCCTCCAGTCTAAAACCTTCCCATTTTAGGGAAGGTTGTTGAGAAGGTGGTGGCACCTTCTCACCACCTGCAGTCCTTGGATGAAACCAATTATCTGGATCCCTTTCAGTTGGGATTCAGGCCTGGGTACAGCACCGAAACAGCATTGGTAGATGATCTGTAGTGAGCCCGGGACAGAGGGCATTCCACTGTCCTGGTGCTACTTGACATCTGAGCGGCTTTTGATACCATCAACCATGGTATCCTACTGCAGCGACTTGGGTTGGGAGTGTGGGGCACCCTTTTATGGTGGTTCTCCTACCTCTCGGGTCATCTGCAGTCTGTGTTGGTAGGGGGCAGAGGTCGAGCCCAAGACCCCTGGTATGCGGGGTTCCTCGGGGTTTGGTCCTCTCACCTCTCCTATTCAACATTTATATGAAGCCCCTGGGTGAAATCATCCTAGGGTTCAGGGTGAAGTATCATCAATATGCTGATGATAGTCAATTGTTCATTTCTACCCCAAACCAAACAAACAATGCCGTTGAGGTGGTGGCTCGTTGCCTGGAGGCTGTGGAGGTCTGGATGGGGACCAACAGACTCAAGCTCAACCCAGATAAGACTGGCTTTGGGTTCCATCATCTCAGAATGTCCATGGTATTTGGGCTTTGTTAATGGGGGGAGGTGTTGACCCCCTCAGAGACAATTGGACTTTGTTAATGGGGGGAGGTGTTGACCCCCTCAGAGAGGGTACGTAACTTGGGTGTCTTTCTGGACCCACAGCTGAAACTGGAGCATTTAGCGGCTGTGGCTAGGGGGACCTTTGTCCAGGTTCACCTGGTGCACCAGTTGCGCCCCTTTCTGGACCAAGATGCACTGCTCACTGTCACTCACGCCCTCATCACCTCCTGATTAGATTACTGCAATGCAGTCTACATGGGGCTGTCCCTGAAAAGCATTCGGAACCTTCAGCTGGTCGAAAATGCAGCTGTGTCAGCAGTTATGGCTGTGCCCTACTGCACTCATACCACACCACTCTTGCGCAAGCTGCATTGGCTCCCATTTGGCTTCCGGGTGCAATTCAAGGTGCTGGTTATGACCTTTAAAGCCCTACATGGCATAGGATCGGGCTACTTACGAGTTCATCACCTGCCACCATTTGCGTACTGTGAGGGCCCACAGAGCTGGCTTCCGGGTACCATTGGCAAGACAATGTTGATTGGTGATCCCGCGGAGGAAGGCCTTCTCTGTAGGTGCCCCTATCCTCTGGAATGAACTTCTCCCGGAGATCCAGATCGTTCCCAACTTCTTAACCTTCTGTTGAACCCTTAAAATATGGCTCTTTCAAGAGGCTGAGATGAGTTAACACTCTGAATAGTGTTTTAATGGTTTTAATTTGTTTTTAAGATATAATGAATCTATTTTGTATAGTGTTTATTGTTGTAAGCCACCCAGAGTCCCTCTGGGAATGGGGTGGCCTATAAATTAAACTAAAACAAATAAATAAAATAAATAAATGATTGTCCCAAAGGTGTTTTTACAAAAGGCAACTGGACTTCCTTCTTTTTTTTCCTAGAAGAGATTTCACTTCTCAAACGAGGAAAGTCCAGTTGCCTTTTGAAAAATCACTTTTTCCACTTAGCTTTGACTTTTCAAATGGCAGTCTCCATCTGAGGACTAGCCAGGTTTGATCTTGCTTAGCTTTTTAAAGATCAGCCCAATTCAAGGAAGAACAACAAATCCCTAAGTAATGTTGATGGCGAAGAATTAGGGGCAGGTGAGGAAAAGTAGGTCAGGCAATGTAGGAGCACCTGTGGAATTCCTTTCTATAAGATCTGTATCAACTTGATGTCCACCAAACAGGAGAATTTGCAAAGGATCTTGGACAAATAGAAGTGAAATGAAGCTATTTATACTGTGCTATGCTATATCATGCCATGCCTCAGTTCCTACACTATGCTAAGTGGTACTCTGTGTTCCATTTGCTGAAGTGTGTTGAGTAGTCTATGGATAAAAATAGTGGTTGTCAGCCTGTCTTGAAACACAGTCAAAACTTAAAGAACATACGGACACAGGATGTCAGGACTGACATAGCCGATCCACCAGGTAACCCTGAATCAAGGCTTATGCCATCCATAGCCTGACAGTGGTTTGGCAAGGTGTGAATCTGGCTTGCATACCCTTTCAACAGAAACAATAGAATTTCAGATACCAGTTGCTGACAGTGAAGCAAAGATGCTCAAATTTTTGTCCTGCCTATAGGCTTCTCAGGAGTTTCTGATTAGCCACCGAAGAACAGCATTCTGGATTAGATAAATATTTTGGTTTAATATAGCAGTGTTGTTCTTATTGTTTTGTAGAAGGAGAGACCAGTCTGCTTGCTATTCTACGAATTGTCCTAATAAAATACTTTTTAAAATTTATTACATTTATATCTCACTTTCTTCTAGAAGTTTATGGACTTCATCTTTCCTAATTTGGTCTTCTACCTACAGTAGGAGAATGGCTGGGCTGAGAAAGAGTAACTGGTTCAGAGTTCATGGTGAACGTACAGCTAGAATCTAGGCTCCCTATGCCAGGCGAACAATTTCATCATATAATTTGGGCTAAATTTGATAATTTATCTTATCTTAAGAATTTATTAAATTTCTCATTTTACCATCAGACGAGAAAGGCTGATAACTAACTACAGTAAACTGTAATGTACATATTAGATTCCCCCCCTCCCTCTTTAAAGGCTTTTTTAAGCAATGATTATTTAAGCAATGCTCAATAGGAGGGAAAAAAATAAAAGCAAAGGAAATAAAGCAGAATAAGAGGAAGATAAGCCTTAGTGCCATCCGTCTGGTAAACTCACAAGATTCGTTTCTCTCGCCATGTGCATGTATACATCTGAGGTAATTGTTTCTCTGTGTCATATATGTGGGTATATGCATAATTTTGTATTCGTTTGTCATGTTTATGTAGTGTATATTGGAGTGATGACCTTTTGAGAGCTATATGAAACGAAATTTCATTTTAATGTGTGCTGATAGTATGCATTCAAAGTGACAATAAAGTTATTCTAAGTTCTAGTTTCCAAGATGGATCTTTACATAACCAAAAATAGTTATGGCCTATTATTTTATGCATATTATTGTATTGTATTGTATTATTATCATATATTATTAAAATAACCCCTTAGAACAAAGTATAAACCAGATTGATTATGTAAATCAGGCCACATGCTTGGCTCACCTGAACTAACTCACACTGGTTAGTGAATATTATCTGTTTGCCCATAGAGAGAGAGGAAGTGTGGGACACACTGCTTGGTTTTCCTCCCCTATTGTGCATAAACTCAGTGCAGATGAAAAGCTGTTTTCTATGTACATGACATAAATTCATGCCTTAATATAAATTTCAAAATTGTCCTGACGGTATTTTAAAGTGTGGAAGTTGTCCATGCCAAGTGGGCTTTCTTTGTACTATAATGGTTATAATAGTTCCTGGGGAAATAAAATGCACATTTCTGCCAAGTGACAACTCTCAAAAGCGTTTGAAAGGAGTTTTGGACAATGAACTGTACTTTTATAAGTTCTTTGATAGGACATGATGTTTTGACAAAGTATTTAGAGTTATTGCATGGCCTGTCAATGGATTTATAGAAGAAATCTTCCTATCTACTGTATCTATCACATTTTAAGAGTATAATGTGGTCTAAATGTCTAAAATGCGGTAAATTAAACCATAGTTTATGGCTCAGTATTGCATGACCACATCCAATGGTAATTTATTCAGTAAACCATGGCTAGCCACAATATATGAACTATTATTATATTACTAAGAACTATTACAATGCAACCACATTTAAAGTAAGTACCACAGATGGATTCCTATCTAATACTAATCTTATGGCACTTGAAATATTCAATCTCTTTTGGACTGAAAAGATCCTGTGTGATAGCTAGCAGCGCCATGTTTTATGGAGATCTAATCTGAGTTGAGGAATGATCATGATCTCTACCGTCAGGGCCAGCTTTAGCTTAAAGATGCAAATCTTCATATCTCCAGAGGTGGCAGCTCCAGTCAGTGCGGGTTAGGAGTGACCGATACCTTGAGCTGACACTAACTACATGTTTAAGAATCAGCCTTCTAAACATAGCAAGAATCAACCAACCAATCAACCAACCAATAAAAACCTGTAATGCAAAGTCCTAAATGACAAAAACAAGTCCAAATAATACCATGGATTTTACGGACATTTGAAATGAGGTATTGATTTATTACAAATATAAAATACCAACTCAATGGATGTTGTAATTCCTCTAAATGCAACACGATTTGCAAACATTGATTAATTTTTGGTTATCATGTGTTCATGATATATGAATTTAGAGATAGAAAGAAAATGATCACAGGCCTCCCTCTGTTCCTCCCTTTCAAATGTGCCCTTAGTCCTGTCAAAGCCATTTGTCCACCATGTCTGCATTTGATTTAGATGCATCTGGAAGGTTTCTCATTTCCCTAGAAACAGCATTGGCTTCCCCAGCCTGTGTGGACTTCAATTCCCAAGCTTCTTCCTGTCATCCTGGCCATTGCTAGGAATATTTTGTTCATAAGATAGAGCAGTGTTTTTCAACCACTGTTCCGCGGCACACTAGTGTACCGTGAGATGTTGCCTGGTGTGCCGTGGGAAAAATTGAAAAATTACTTTATATATAGTCAATATAGGCACAGAGTTAAATTTTTTAACATTTTCTAATGGTGGTGTGCCTCGTGATTTTTTTCATGAAACAAGTGTGCCTTTGACCAAAAAAGGTTGAAAAACACTGAGATAGAGGATGCCCACGCTGGGGAAAGTCCCTGTAATACTTACGGCTGAATTTTAAAGTAATCCAATCCTCTTTCCAGAACAAAGAATGAGGAAAAAAGAATCTAACGGAGAATCCTGAACCAACCAAGAACTACATGAGTTAAAATTCATGACCGCCTCACTCAAAATTCATGACAGTCTCAAAATAATAGATGTAGGAGTTGTCTAGAACAGTGTTTCTCAACCTTAGCAACTTTAAGAAGTGTTGCCCCTCAGCACCAGAATTCCCCAGCCACTTGAAATCCACACATCTTAAAGTTACAATGTCAAAATATATTGATTTGGAGGGCCTAGCTTTCTCAAAACTGGTATGTTTGACCCTTAAAATATATCCCCTTGTGGAAATAATTTCCTCAATGGGAAAAGTTTCCTAATCCTAGCATAGTAGGGTTGACTTGGTTTGGAAACCAAGGAAGGTCCTTGTCCATTTAGTTTCACGGATGTTTTAGAGTGTTAGATATTTTAAGTCATGGTTTGTTCAACCATGATAAGTTCAGACAAACATAAATTACAAACATTTATAATCTACTGTGCAAGATGAATCCTTCTAGCCTGCCATCTAAACCATTAGATTAGCATTTGTGGATTAGCACAAATAAGGCCTACTGAACACTAGGCAGTGTGCAGCTTTAAGGTTGTTTTACATGTATAAAGTCTGTGGTTACAGCCTTGGCATTTCTGGTTTAAATGATTTTCAGATTTGCTTTACAATCAGTCATGAAATATTTCTACCAATCAGTATAAATTGAAATAGGCAGCCCTGTGTTTGATTGAATATGCATGATACCCCCTTGTTTGGCTGTTTTCTGTTTTCTGCAGCCCTGGAATTTCAAGGTTGCTTCACTGAAGGCATAGCAATGATTTTCTTGGTGAATGCTTTTTTATTTTTTTTAAAATGTTTCTGTAGTTCATGTTTGTTTCAAACACCCTACAAGTATTTTCTTTTCACTTAGCAATTTAGGTATATTTTTGAATGATACGTATCTTTGATAGCTAGCTTAAGAAGGCAGTTTTTTTCTTTTCTTTTCAGGAAAATTAAGAAGCCTGCAGGCAATGGTTTTGATAGACTGTATTACATTTCAGTTCCAAGCTGGCACATAAATTCCATGTAGTAGAAATCTACTCTTGAGCAGAATTAGCAGATAAGCTACACACTGTGATAACAGTTGACTGGAAGTCTTTGCTTAGATTCTATGAAGCCCTTAGGCTTAGGATAAATGACTAAGAAACAACTCCAGAGAAAATGGTTCATGAGGGACATCAGACTGCTAATGCAACTCAAGAGTAGCTGCTTTTTAACTCTTCCTCTTCCGATATCTACCTTTCACTGTTGATAAAGCAAGGGGGAATCACTGTAGTGAAGAATTGATATTTGCTTTCTTCTCTGAGATGCTGAAACTGGATCTTCTCTAGCTATATTTTAAGTTGTGGTCCCTGGATTTGATACAATTGGATGAGGTGTATATTGAGCTGTGTATTTTTAGGCTTCCATAGAAGTGTGGGAGAATGGACCCACTGCTTTTTCATTTACCACTTTTTTTCTTGTAATTTGACCTTTCCTGGTTGGGTGGAGGATTGAGGTTTTTTTTTTTTAATGATTGTAGTGTTTCTGTATTGCAGGGGTGTCAAACTTGTGTCGTCATGGCGGCATGACTTATTGGGACTTCCCCCCCCCCGTTAAACCAGACAGTGGTGGGACCAGCACATGACGCATCTGACCCGGGCCGCAAGTTTGACATCCTGCTGTATTGGCTTGATTTTTAGTGGGATGCAAGTTGCTTTATCTTCTAGTTGTTCTTTCACTTTTCCTTTATGTCCAAAATAACCGTAGTTTGGCCTTGTGTAAGAAAAGAACACTCTAATTGAGGAACTACAAAGAGGAAATTATATTCTCGACAATTGCCCCTCTCATTAACCGGGCAAGCTACTGCTTATAAACAAGCATGTAAGTCTACAATCATTAGCACTGATGTTACCTAGATGGGTAATGCAATGTCATTAAGCAAACAACACACCTCAGGGAGCACTAAGGATTCCCCTCTCCACTGTCTATCACCTGTTCCATACTCTATTCTGAAACATTTCATGCTTTGTAAAACTTTGTCTTTTGCTCTGAATAACTCCTCAGTAGAGCATTAAAACCACTGTTAGCAAGGTCATGCACTTCGATGATTACTGATAGTTTCTTCCTCTGCTAGACATCTAACAATACTGAGCACTGACTAATGTATTAATCACTGTTCCAAACACAGTTTGAGATTGTTCTTTTCAGTAATTCAGAGTTTAGTCTTCACTACAGTTTAGTTTGTTAAAGCAGATTTAACATTAGCAGTCTCCTTTTCAGCACATGAAATATCAAACCATAGCATAATCATGATTCATGATTTGAATAAACCACATTTGGCCATATTCAGACACTCTTTAGCACGTGTTTCAGAATCTCAGTTTAAATCAGATCTGCCTTTTGAAATTTCTTTCATGTATTCAGTTTTGCAGACATTACTAGATTAATTTAGACATGCAGTAACTATTATAATTTTAGGCTTAACATGCTGTGCTTTGTGGCTTATAATTTATGGTTCAGTATATTGTGTTAAGCCATCCATTTGTAGTGTATGCAACTTAAGATTTACAATATTTGAACTCATCCAGTGTTAATGTACTGTTTATAGGAACATCCATTTCAAAGTAACATTTTGCTAGCATTTTAAATACTAAATGGATATGCATTGATTTTGACCTCTTCCTCCAGTCTAAAGCAATGCAATACTTAAGTGTTCTTTTTTTTTTTTTTGTTATGGCACGAAACCCAACATAAAGCAAAATGGTATTTTATTCAGGTAAAGGACTATTACTTTCTTCCACGGGAAATCTCTCTAGAGTTTATTCCAGTCCTCCAGCATAGATTTGGACAGTGTACAAAAACAAAGAATTTTGTTATGCAGTCAGGAAAATTTGTATGATTGAATAATAATCCATGTTAATAAACAAATATCTGTAAATAGAAGAGTATCAAACGAGATGGTCAGGTTTTCTCATGTAGGAATGAATATGGATTTTCTTCATGTTACTGTATCATACTTGAAGTTTACATACTTTTTTTTAATAGTTTTTATTAGTTGTTTTCAATTATATTCCATTTGAGCAATACCAGTGAACATGCGTAAAATACAATCTTATAGTGTGGTTATTTAACATATTCCAAATACATATCATACCTTATAATCTACTTCATCTTCTATTATACATAATACTTATACATTTTACATTCTCTTCTCCTTCTCTATATCCCTTTCTAAACCCTTCGTCTCCTCTCTAGCCATGTATGCTACGCATCCCAACTTAAGTAATAATCTGTTTCCCCCTTGTCTTTAAGTACCATTGTCAGCCTGTCTAGTTCAGCATATTCCATTATTTTGCTTATCAATCTTTCCTCTGTTGGTATATTTCCCCCCCAATCCTGTGCAAATACGTCTCGCTGCCGTTATGTGTAGGATTAGGTATCACATTTTTTGTATAATTTCCCAGTATAACCCCTAGTAGGAAGGTTTCTGATCTGAGTTCTATCTGTTGACCTGTCATTTCATACAACCACTCTCACCTTGTTCCAATATTTTCTTGCTAGGGGGCATGATCTCGTGATAATATGGGCCTTGGGCAAAGTTACATTTCCAACATTTCATAACAGCGCTATGTCAGGGAACATTTTTGCTAGTCTTGTTGGTGGGAGGTGCCACCTATAAAACATTTTGTAAATATTTTCTTTATATCATGTTGTCATTGTTAGTTTCTTTTCCCAAACTTGGGAAAACCATGTGTCCAAGTCTATCGTGTACCCAAAGTTCTTGATCCAGGCAATCATATTGTCTTTCACTATTTCTTCTTCCATTTTCAAGTTTAATAAGCAGTTGTAGGTTTTCTTTCAATTTTTGATCACCTCCCTGTATTATTTTGTTTAACTCCTGCGGTTCCCTAAGAATTCCATAGGTATCCATATCCTTCTTATATCTCATTTTTATGTATATAACCATCAATCCAATTCTAGCCCCTGGTTTTTTAATTCCTGGTTCGATTTTAGTTCTCCCTGTTGATTTAATATTTCTTTATATGTTAGTTTCTTGCCTGCATCTAGAACATTGGGATAGACTAACGCTTCTATTGTGGATAGCGAAAAGGGTATTTTGACATAGTATTTCTGTTTCACTTTTATCCATGTTTCCAATAATGCCTTTCAAATAGTGTCTCTGGAAATACCCATTTGGTCTACTTTTCTCATACCACATAAACACAAGCCAGCCTAGTTATAAATCATGTCCTTCAATTGTTAGCATTCTCTGGGTCCGCAGCATTATCCACTCCTTTAGCCATGTAACCAGAGGCCTGGTAATAGAGTTCCCAATCAGGTAATCCAAATCCACCCCGCTAGCTTCCTGTAGCATTTTTGGTTTTATTCTGGATTTTTTTCCCTTGCCATATAAACTTTGTTGTTAATCTATCCATTTTGATCTATGAAGTTTACATATTGATGCAGAAAAGGTAAAGTATTTTTAGGCCAGCTCTTTAAATTGCATAGGCAGCCTACATTCTTCCCACTATCTATAAAAGTTACTCCTCAACACAAACGCCAGGAGGGAAACTGGCATTTCTGGAGTCAAGAGATTCTGAACACGATTCCATTTTAGCACACCTGTAGATATCGTTTTAATTATGGTTATATAGGCCATCCCATTACTGTCAATTCTTAGCAACCACACAGACTTTCTCTTGGCATTTCAACTATAGTGGCAAATAATTAAAGCATAGTTTATAATTATGTCATGATGTCATATTTCTACTTTTACCATACTTAATTTTTAAACTGCCTTGCTAAATAGTCAAGAGTTTTGCAAATGCAACGTGATACAAATGCAATAAATAAGCTTGAGTCCTCAGTCCATTAGAATGGGGTTAACAGGTAGATGAGCAACAGGGCCTTCCAGATGTATGGAAGTATGACTATCACTGAAGAAGGCCCAGTAGAAAAGATCAGTGCAGTGCAGTGCATTGTGTTACCCACCTCTGAAGCAGAGATGTATTGGGAAAATACAAGAATAATCACCGTGAGTTGCATGCAAAGACACAAGGATATATTTTTTTAAAGAACTTTTCTACAGTTTAATCATACTAGCAGAAATAACTTTCAACCACATGGCTAAATAAATGAAACTCTTTTCTACTTCCTTTCCTGAAGGAAAACAGTGAAAGCCAGATGATTAAAAAAAGAGCCAACCTAACTTTATATTGACTAGCAGGAAGTATCAATTGTCTGTTTCTTGTACTCTATAAGCTTCAGCTCTTGCCTCACTGTATGTTAATTTGCCTTATTACTAGTTATTTATCATACAGATAATGTAAAATTATTACCAACATCAGCTTCAATATCCATCATTTTCTTCCTTACTCCATTGCTCTGCTTGGTTTTGCATTTTAAACATATTACCTGATACTATGTTCAGAAATTTTTTTAATTATTTTTTTTTGTAAATCTTCAGTAGCCTCTTGGTTAACAGGAATTGTGGTTTTCCTTTTTTCTGCCAGAAAACATAGCTATTATTATTTCTGAAGTGTTTGTTACATACTTGTTTTGTGATTGTGTCTCAATTGATTAAGTAGTGGTAACAGCTGTCATATCATCTAACATGTTTAGAAATAAATTGGAAGGTGTAGACTTCAAAAGCACATTAAAAATTATAATACTTTTTAGTCATGAATTAAAAGGTTCACATTAACATATTATGTTGAACCAATCTTTTTATGTATCCTAACAAAAGAAAAAAAGAATCCATTTTTAACCTCCGAGCCATAATACATCTAATACACCACTGAAGATTTTTTTTAAATAAAAATAAGGGGGGAAAGCAGAGTTTTTCTGTGGTTAATTTGGATGTTACTTTGAATTAAAAAAAAAAAAAGAAATACCGTATGAGATGCTATGAATTCTTTATTAAAAAAGAATAAACAGATTTTTTTAATTAAATATTTTTAGAAAGAAAGGATTTCTTCAATAGAAGAAATACACTGCAAAGTTCTCCCTTTACATGGACATCTGTTTATAAAAGAATAACCAGATCTGTTTGCTTCACTGCGGGAGAGAAAAAAAATCTGGCTAAAGAATAAAACAGGAACTTACCTGGTTCAACAGTGCCCTTGATCAAAGTTACACATTCTTTTTAAAATCAAACTGTAGCAGTTTCCTGCCCCCCTAAAAATAGGGTCATCTTCAAACTTGTTATGAATAGATGTGCAAACTTACCACTTATTCTTCTAATGTTCTCAGAGTTAATTTTATGCTTCCACTTTTGTTTCTACTATTCATTGTTGAGATCCTGTAAGACTTCTTAGGCAATTATCTTGGCTCATTTGGAATCATCCAGAAATAACTATATTATTGATCAGTTCCAAATGACCGAGTAATTTCCAGTTTCTTAACACACTTCAGTGTAGAAAAATGAGCAGCTACTGCTGTAGGCTATCAAGTCAGGCTCAGTTCTTGTTTACCTTGCTACACAAGGAATGAAGTTTGAATAGAATCTCTAGACAACACTGACCAACCTAGAACTAGGTCTATTGAGTTGGTGTAAATGAACATCCACCCACCCATGGGTGAGCTGCTAAGGTTCACACGGGTTTGGGCAATCCTCTTAAGATTCTGCCCAGTTCAGCGAACCCGTAAGTCCCACCCCTGGCTGGCCTCGCCCACCCAACTCCGCCCCTCCCAGGAGTCCCCACTCGGCCCGTTTTGGATGCCAGTAAGTTCAGAGCCTGCACGGAGGCTTGGGAAGGTGAAAAAGAGGCCTTCTGGAGGCTCTGGAACCTGGGGAGGGCAAAAAACAGACCTCCTAGAAGTTCCGGAAGGCCGGAAATGGGCCTCCGGAGGGCGGGGAAGGCTGTTTTTGCCCTCCCAGAGGCTTGAGGAAACGCTCCGGAACCCGGAGAGGGCCAAAATTCACTCCGCTGTGGTGCAGGAGGCGGACTAGGCCATGCCCACCCAGCAACCGGACAGAGAACCAGTTGCTGAAATTTTTAACCCCTGCACCCATGTAATAGATTTTAGGTTGCTAATTGCACATTTTACCATTAGAATGTTATATTTGCTAAAGCAACTAATTCTGAAGTACATTTGAAAATATAAATGCAACCAGAGGATCAGGTATCCAGTCCAACACTGACAGAAAGAACTGACTTGGAAATCTACAACATACATTTTAATGAACTAAAAAAATTTTTTCTCATGACACTAAATTACAAATTGCCATAGACAAAATCTTTATAGATGTTTTGCTGATAGAAAAATTGGTATTAAAATTGTTAAATTATTAAAATTAAATTCACTAAGCACTGCTGGCAACCTAGACAGGTTCCTCTGTATGGAAACTTTCAGCAAATTCACTCTATCCTCTAATCTTGCCCTATTCTGTCTGAGAAGAGCCAGCTAAATAAAGTTACCATTTAATACATCTGTTACTGACTAACAGTAGAATCCATTTATTTTTCCATATTTAATCACTCATTAACCACACTCATTGACTTTATCATTTCTACATTAAAAGCAATGATTTGTTGTGCAACTGTTGATCTTTTAAAGTTGTAATGACTCTAATTACACAAAACCATCTGAAAGCAGTTATTGTAAATATTTAGGATACAGACTTTTCCTACTTGTAGTAGTTTAACAATAGTTTCAATAATCTGATATGTACAGTTGGTTTCTAGGGGTAAGAAAACACAAAAAAATTATCTCTCAAACAGATGAATAAAATTCAGAACCTTTATCAAGACCAATTCTTCCAAGCTACAGAAAGAGTAACCAGAATTGGTAGCCTGAACAAAAATTAATTTTGCCACCTATTTCTGGCTAGAGTCCCATCTAGGCCTCATATCAGCCTTGATTTTTTTTCTTCGGGGGGGGGGGGCTGTGCACCCCAGCCTTTTGGGCCAGCTGAGCCCTGCCACAGGGCCACACCCCATCATGAGGGTCTTCACAGCTTTTCCTTTCTTCCCTCTCTGGTGCAGCTGGAGAAGACACCAAGATTAGGCTGTGGCGGGTTGAGCCAACCGGGCTGCAGAAGCAGCTGCTGGAGCCAGAAATGGTCTTGAGAGGTCAGCCCCCCACTCTCCCTCCACCCGATTCTCCTTGTGGCTGACCGAGGCAGGATCGGCCTAAGGAAGCCTAGCGCTGCTCTGAATGCAGCCTCTTGTCACACCAGGCCACACAGAGAAGATCTACTCCATCAAGTACCACCCTCTGGCCTCCGATGTCTTGGCCTCCTCCTCCTATGACAAGAGTGTCCGGATCTGGGATGTGCGTACAGGGAGGCAGGAGCTAGGACTGCACGGACACACTGACCAGGTAGGGAGCACAACGGCCTCCCCAAGTTCTTTGTTACATCCAGAAGTGTCCTGCTGAATAGCCAGCAATGAAATCAGCCTGGCAGCCCTGGCGCCCTGCCAAGTACAGCACCCACCATGATGGCAGGGCGTGCAGTCCACCTTGTGGGTTGGACATCCTAATGATGTGGCTGACCCAATGTCTGTTACCACATGACTCCCTCAGCCGGCCTTGAGGATTGACCTGTTGTTGCTTTCAGATCTTCAGCCTGGCCTGGAGCCCTGATGGACGCTACCTGGCAACCGTCAGCAAGGATGGCAAAGTGCGAGTTTACGAGCCTCGGCAGGCTGGCCAGCCCTTGCAGGTCAGGGTCCAGGCAGGCTCTTCTGGAGGGCAGTGCCTGCATGTATCCCGGACGGGCCAAGAGGGCAGCTATAGCCCATTCTGTTTCTGAAGCATCTCCCCGCCCTTGCCCCCTAACAGGATGGTCCAGGACCTAAAGGGGGTCGAGGTGCTCGTGTCACCTGGGTCTGTGGTGGCAAATACCTGCTAGTCTCCGGCTTTGACAGGTGAGCCCCCCCCGCCCCCGCAGTCTCCTGATTGCCTGCAAGAGCATGGATCATCTCATCTCTTTTTCCTCCTTCCTCTTTCAGCCGCAGTGAACGCCAGCTTTCCTTGCACCAGGCTGAGGCCCTGGCTGCTGGACCTCTAGCCACCATCGGTCTGGACGTCTCTCCCTCCACCCTCATCCCTTTCTATGATGTGGACACCAGTGTGGCCTTCTTCACAGGCAAGGTGAGCCAAGAGGGAAGGAAGATCCTGCCGCTCAGAGGGCTTTGGGGCACGTCCAGGGGAGCAAAGCAGGCCATCCGGCGCCTGCTCTGCAGAATCCTTGTGGGGAGGGGACAACAAAATGGCTCTTCTTCTGCCTCTAGCCAGGCTGGGCATCTGGTGTGTGGAGCCCAGTTTCCCACTCAGAGGGATTCAGCTCCCCCGCTTCCCCCAAACTGCATTTCTCCTGGCTGGGTTGAGTCTTCCCGGGGGACCAGTTTGGCCAGACACTTGTGTAAGGCTTGGGCAGGAGCCCGCAGCCCAGTCTGTGCATTCTACTTCTTCTCTCTCCTGGGAGCTTAGGGCGACACAAGGGTCTTTGTCTACGAGGTGGTCCCAGAGGCCCCCTACTTCCTGGAGTGCAACAGCTTCCTCTCCTGCGACCCCCACAAGGTGAGGCACCTACTGGGACAGAGACCTGGGGAAACAAGGCTGGGATGCTGAGAAATCCTTGGCGGTCCTGCCAAGGGCTGGAATGGCATCCCGGAGGGGAAGAACTTTGGGCCTGCCCTTTGGGCCTGTCCTCAATGCCAGTTGACCTACCTGGCCACCTGGAGGCCTCTTCCTCTGCCCTGCCTTTGATCAACATTAAGTGGCCTGCCCTCTTGTGGCCATCCAGGGCCAGAGCATCCAAACAGCAGAGAAGCTTTTGCAAGATCTGGGATGCTGGTTGGGGAGTTGTTGAAGGACGACCAGTTGGTCAGTCTATCTGTCTGTCTGTCCCTCGGCCGCTCCAGGGCTTTCACTTCCTGGCCAAGACGGCGTGTGATGTGCGGGAAGTCGAGATTGCCCGGGCACTGCGCCTCCGGCAGACGTCCATTGAGCCAGTGGCCTTCCGAGTTCCCAGGGTCAAGGTGTGTGTGTGTGTGTGTGTGTGTGCACGTGCGTGCGTATGGGTCTGCAGTGGGGGGGGGGGTTATGTGTGCATTGCTCAGACCTTCAGTCCACACCGCCAAGCAGCACTTGCAATTTATTTATTTATTTATTTATTTATTTGATTTATACCTCCCCTCATTTCCCCAGTCAAAGGGAACTCGAGGCGGCTGACAACAATTAAAAAATACAAAACAGTTCAATTTAAAATTATTTACACAATCAACCACATTCAGCAGGGGGAGGTAATCAACTCCAGGCCCACCGACAAAGCTAGGTCTTTGTGGTTTTTCGGAAGGCCAACAAGGTGAGGATGGTCCTAATCTCGGGGGGAAGCTGGTTCCAGAGGATCGGCGCTGCCACAGAGAAGGCTTTAGCACGGGGCCCCACCAGCCAACATTGTTTGGCTGACGGGACCCTTAGCAAGCCAGCTCTGTGGGATCTAACTGGGCGCTGGGAGGCATAAGGTAGCAGCAGGCGGTCTCGAAGGTATCCCGCAAAAAAAAAAATTTTTTTTCAGTTGTCTAAACATTGTAAGAGAGCCAGGCTGGTGTAGTGACTAAGGTCTCAGGCTTGAAACTAGAAGATCATGTGCTTTGGGCACAAAGCCAATGGGATGACCTTAGGCCAGTCACACTCTCAGCCCTAGGAAGTAAACAATGGCAAACCACTCCTGAAAATCCTGATCTAATAAACTTCAGGAACTTGCCCAGGTAGTTGTCAGGAGTTAAAACTGACTCCAATATGATCATGCCTAATCATTAATTTTAGAACGCCCCTGAATGACTACAGGTATTAGGATCAGGTCTGAATCTACAGGTGAGCAGATCTAGTCTTCTGCTGAAAGTGGGGGTGGGATATGACATTTTTGCACATCTCACAATAGGGTCAGGCAATGCATCATATTATGGAAATATGGACAACAGAAAAAAATACAATATGGTACACATTTTGGAGAGCCTGCCAATTTAGATTTTAATGTAGCTCTTGGCTAGGTATGCAATATATTCCTTTAAAGGGGATACATAGAAAGTTTTTACTAATGAGTAAAAAAGAAACTTGGGAAAAATATCTATGTAAAAAAGAGAGACATCAGAGAAATATTCATGTACATGTTTTGGGTTTAATGAAAGTTGTGTAGAAAATTTCTCCATAATTAAGAGGAATTGTAAAATAAAATAAAATATATATTTTTCAAAAAATGAATTTATAAACCTTTCTATTGACCTATCTATTGGTAGTATCAGTAGTGGAATAGTTGCATTTATTTATTTATTTATTTATTTATTTATTTATTTATCAACATGAATAGGAAAACAGGTAAAAATAAAAACATAAACATAAACAAGAAGAATATACAAGTAAATAGACAGTAAGACAGGGACGGTAGGCACGTTGGTGCACTTATGCATGCCCCCTTTAGGGACCTCTTAGAAATGGTGTGAGGTCCACAGTGGACAGTTTGAGGTTAAAATTGGAAGGGTTAGATGCTGTAACCATGGATTCTGGAAGAGAATTCCAGATATTGACTATTCAGTTGCTGAAGTCGTATTTCCTGCAATCGAGTTTGGAATGGTTTACCATAAGTTTATATCGATTGCCCATGTATTACTGTAATTGAAGCTGAAAGAAAGCACATTGAAGCAGATAATTTTGTGAACTAAGCATAGATCAGGCCATAGGCGGCGTAGTTCAAGTTTGTCTAAGCCCAGGATTTCTAACCTAGTGGCGTAAGGGATTCTGTAACGAGTTGTGGGGTGAAGTACTCTTTTTGTGAAATAGCTCTGGACCCGCTCAATTGTATTAATGTCAGAGATACAGTGAGGATTCCAGACAGATGAGCTGTATTCAAGGATTGGTCTGGCAAAGGTTTTGTAGGCTCTAATTAGAAGTATAACGTTGCCAGAGAAAAAGCTTCGCAAAATTAGGTTGACAACCCTTAATGATTTTTTTTTTTTTTTGCAATGCTGCTACAGTGAGCTCTGGGCTTAGATCATTAGAAATTAGTACTCTAGGTCTTTGACTACGTACAAGTCATCAACGAGAACACTTCTGTCTAATTTGTATTTGGTGTTCTAGTTATTTTTTCCAATGTGTAGAACAGAGCATTTGTTAGGTGAGATTTGGAGTTGCCAAATGTGTGACTATTCAGTCACATAGTCAAGATCTTTTTGTAGGGCCGCAAAATTGTTAGTGATGTTAAATAATTTAACATCATCAGTGAAGAGAACACAGTTGCTTTTGATAAAATAACATACAGTATGTTATTAATGTATATCAGAAAAAGTGTGGGTCCTAAGACACTGCCTTGGGGAACACCACTGATAACTGGTACAGGATTTGATAAGGCTCTCCCTATTTTGGCTATTTGTTTTCTGTTGAATAGAAACACGGCTAACCACGTGTGCAGGGTTCCAGAAATGCCATAAGAATTAAGTTTCAGTAGTAATTTATCATTAACCACTGAATCAAATGCTTTGCAGAAGTCAATGTAAATTGCATCTATTGTTTTACCTTGGTCAAGAAGTGAGGTCCAAATGTTTCTGTAGTGAAGGAGTTGCAGATTACAGGACAAATTTTTCCTGAAACCAAACTGTTTTCTAGAAAGCAGGTTGTTTGTCTCTAAGTGGGATGATGGATGTGTTAATAATTGATTCCATAGCTTTACAAATGACATAACACAGTGAAATTGGTCTATAATTTTCTACTAGACTAGGGTCTCCCTTTTTGAAGATAGGTATAACAGTGGCTAATGACCAAATGTTGGGTAAGGAGCTGGTT